>JAMAJF010000036.1:110341-138429 GCA_023629195.1 Kazachstania sp. Y4206 | reverse complement strand
AAAGTGAGGAACTTTATTATAATTTTGTATACTAAATCTGTTTAATATAATATTGAGAATGTTCACTATATATCCAAATACCACAGGCGCTCATTCTCATCAGTATATATGTATTTAAACGTAAAGATAAAATAAATCTTTGTTGAAATTTGGAGCCTTCAACGTCCATGATAATAGTAGCCATCATTAAGTTATAGATGCTTATTGTGTTTTGTACTAAATACATGTATATACTTATTATATAGTGTATAATATCTTCCTGATACTATGGTACATTTGTACACCATATAACATATAGAAAAACTAATTAAAAATAATTTTTATGGAAATGACAGTAATAAACTCTCATTTTCCAACAATCTTCATAACTTAATTACTTCTACCATTACCATAGACACTAAGTGCTCCAACTTCCAACATGGTAGTGTCACCGTTATTGATGATGAAGATATTGGGAACAACAAAATCATCAACGATCAAAATAAAGACTTGAAAAAGGAAGTTGTACAAGTCATATTGAATACAGATTTGATTGTAACTGAAGAGACACAAAAGGCTAAAAAGTTAGGGGAATTGGTCGAAGCCCTACAAAAGATTTCAAACACTGGAAAAGACACAGATAATGTTCACATAGACAAGAAGATAGATGTTGAACAAAAGGTAGATTTTATTTTAATGAATCAAGAAACAAACACTTATGAAAGCCATATATCCTTGTCTAGATAATATGAATATGGTTTTTATTACACCTTTAGAAACTTAAATAGATATCCTGTCAAGTATTGTTCTGAAAATCACAACCACAAATTTGACAAGAAATTATCTAAAGTTGAAGAAATTCCTATGTGATTCAGATCATTATCTAGATATGTCAAAACACGGAATTTTGATAGTGTAACACAAGTAATAGGTGTTATTAAAATAGATGAAGATGAAGAGGGAATGATTAAAAACATTGTGATTCATTCTATGGCTGGTGATATGGAAAATTATGAATTTGATGAAAAATTGTGTATTGAAACTATCTTGTTTATCAAACAGTTACTAGGTGGGGAATTTTCCAGAAGCGTTAAGGACAGAATGTGAAGATAACTGGTTGTTGCTGAGTTCCATACTGAATCAGAAAGGATCACTAAGGAATTAATGTATATTTTCAAACTAAAAAAGTAGAGCCAGGTTAGAGGTAATTGTTGTTAACATATACTGCAATTATAGTACGACTATCTTTAGAAACAATTATGTCAGGTGGGTAAATAATATTACATTGAATTAGTCAATTTATAAAACCTTTTGAGATTTCATTCCTTCTTCTTAAGATTAAATAGATAGATCAATCAGACTTTAGCAAGTACAAATCCACGTCAAAATGCAATATATAAACTGTTTATGTATCAGTGAATATACACAAAATAATTTGATATATATCTCTTATCTGTAGAAGAGATCTGCTAGATATGAATGTATGTCTAAAGTCAATAATTTTTTCATATCATGTTTCTATTCTTGTGGGTTTTTAATATATTAGCATCTTTCTATTGTACATACAGAAGAAGATCAACGAATTTTAACACAATTTTTGTAGCATAAAAATAATAATGATAATGACAATGACAATGACAATGATAATTGAAGCTGTTTAATACATATCAAATGCATACAGGCATTTATTTGCAACAGTTGCATACGGAAATGTAATGAAATTTAAAGCACTTAGTACCCATTGTAATAGTAAACGTCCTTAAGTCATGGAGGCTTGTTTTTTTTTTGTATCAAGTAAATGTATACACTTATATGTACTCTACCACTTATTTTTTTTAACTCTTTTAAAATTTTTTTCATTTCTTCAAATCTTTGGAAGATCCATTCGTTGAAAAAAAAAATAGAATATTCTTTCATTAAAAAAATAGTTTCCCTGAAAAAAGAATAGCAATAAGACTTTCATTCTTCTTACGAAATGAGAGTCTAACATTTAATGTCTCCAATTTCATTTTCTTGTTGTTAGTTCTGATTAAAAGAAATCGTAATAAATCAAGACTTGGAATGGATGCTTCAATATTTCTATGTCTGTTGATTACTTCTATAGACAATTTTGATTACATAGGTACCGTGTTTTCTAACTGTAAATTCAACTTTGTTTCTGGTATTTTACCCTTTAGTAATTTTTATGAAGTTTGTTTTGTCTTTAAAGAACTCCTTTAAGTGCGTATTTTTTTATAGTTCTTAGTTCAATAACTAATGTTATATGTTCAACGTTTCCTCGTATAACACTTAATAAATATTTTTTTTAATTCTTTCCTTCTTCTTGTTGTAAATCTTCCAGTCGTGCGTCCTCAACCTTGGTTTTGACTCTAGTTACAAATGCACTAATAGTATCTCGTTCATTTTTTCTTCATTTAAACTGTCACTTATTGTGGAATCAAGTAATATGAAATAGGTAGTGCACATTATTTGTCCTTCCGTCATCATAAAAAAAATAATAATCAAATTCTTTCAGATCCATGGAAAGTCTTATGGCTCATTTATCTGGAATTTTTGTGTTACTGTATTTACAATCCTAAATCGTAGCTGAAATATCAAATGATATAGAAAGATTTTAATATAATTTCCATTTTACGATCAGATATATTCATTAGTGATAATTTACTCACGTTGTTGTTGTATATGTACTTTCATACATTCATAAAAGTTTTATCTGTACTGGTTTAGAACCTACTTTGTGTTAACATCATATTCTTTGTTCATTAATGATTTATATTTTTTTCCCAAAATAGTACCTGTTTTTCGATATAATTTCTCCACCAAAAAAATTGTTGCATTTCATTTAGAAGAGTAATATTTTGGCATATCAATGGTATGATTTCTGCCTATTCTGATTGGTAATGATCCTTCTCCAAGTATTTTAATCAGATTCTTATCGTCATTTATACACAATCATTCAGATATTCTTATCAACAGTGAAAAACCTAAAAACAAGCTTTTGTTATGGCCTAGCCATATTTTATTAGTTATATCAATGACTATCTCATCATACGATCGATCTCTGTAATAACATATGTCTTTTTGTCTATGCATATTGTCCAAGGAGAACCTAAATAAAGCCCAAAGAGTTGTCAAAATATTCTTTAAGCCTTTTTTTTTATTTGACTTTCGGACCTTAAAGAGAAAAAAATTAAAAGAAATCTAAAAATAAAAATACACAAAAAATGGCTGAAATAATCTCGAGCCTCACAATCTTATATAATAAGTAGAAGCAGATATTTGTTGTAGGAGGGAGGGTGATGACAAGTAAACTCATCAGTTAACTTCTAGTTGAATGTGATATAACAATAATCGAATGTTACTTTAGGACACTAAGGTATTAGAGACATTAGCATATCATTTTCTGGTTTTTTTTTTGCACTTTTTCATCTTTTTTTTGTATACAGATATAAAGTATCAGCTCGAAATGGTCTCTCCTTGGATTCTGATACTTCAACTTATTTATGGTTTTCATTGGAGAATTGTTTCTGCAACATCAACCTCAATAAGCAATAATAATTCTACATCTATAAAAAGGTATGGCCTTCCACAACTCACAGTTGGATACATGCATACTGGTGATTATTATATAAACGTTACACTTGGCACACCACCTCAAAAACAACGATTACTGATAGATACATCTAGTCCATACACTTGGTTTTTGTCAGGAGTATTGGATGCACAATGTAACAAGTTGAATAGTGGCTGTCTTAATAATGGATTATATTATCCAGCAGGATCCACATCTTCAATCAAGATAGATGAATTTACATCTCTGGAGTTCGATGATAATTTGGATAGTGGACAAAATTTCAATGGAACAATATTCAAAGATAATTGGAATTTTACTAATATAGAGATGGTTTATATTGAAAGTATCAATAAATCAAAAGATATGACACCAATTAGTTCAAACGTCGTTTCGACAAATAATTTTATAGAATTAAAGAATTCCTCATTAGTCTGTATTGAGGATACAGATGATGATCTTGGGACCTTGGGTTTAGGTGGTAATGTACATTTACAGCGTATACGATCACGGAATCCAGCCTTAAATAATTCTTTAATGTTCTTAGAAAAATTTACATCTGATGGTATTATTCCTACTCAATCATATTCGTTATGGTTAGGAAATAGAACTTATAATTATTCCAGTGGTTATTTGGTGCCTTTACCTAATGATTATGAAGGTGTTTTATTATTGGGTGGTGTTGATGCCTCCTTATACGAAGGTCCATTTTATCAATTTAATATGATACCTTATGTTGGTTCATATTCAAATACTTCTACTGTTGGGTTGCCAATCTTGCCAATGGGACCTATATATATGAGTGATCGTAATGGGCATAAAGCAAATATGACATCAGAGCAATATTTGAGTCCAGTCCTTTTAGATTCTACAACTAGTGGTTTATATCTTCCCCCTTCAGCTATAATTCAAATTGCCATTCAGTTAGAAGCTACTTATGTGAAATCTTTAGGTAGTTGGTTAGTTCCATGTTCTATTTCTAAAACAGATGCTCATTTAGATTTTACCTTTGATGGATTAGTAGTTGAAGTACCACTTCTAGATCTATTATCAACAACTATCGATCCTGAAACATCTATGGAAATGCATTTCTCAGATGGCAGCACAGCATGTTCATTAAAGCTATTTTCTGATATTGATATTGGATTTAGTATCTTAGGGAGATCATTTATCAGAAATTCATATATCGCTGTTGATATGGAAAATTATTCCGTGGCTATTGCAAAGGCAAAAACTTTAAAAAATATCATTTTAGATACAACTATTTCAACAAGTCAAGGAATGGCGACAAATTCTGCCTCCGCATTGGTATCTAAATCTATTGCTGCCAAAAACTTATCGATTCAAGCAATTACTTCTGACTGCATTCCATATGCTACTTGTCGTAGTGCAATAACTAGAACGTATTTGTCCATACATGTGACTACTACAGCAGCTGATGTTCCAGCTCAGTTTACTGGTATTGTTAATTCTAATGGTTTGATATCAGGTGCGGGTAGATCCTTTTATGATACATCTAGAACTTCAACAACCAAGAAGAGCACCTCTCCCTACAGTTTTTTCTCTCTAGATGGATCTGGTTTGGAATCGCTGGTCAATGCCACTGGTACAGCATTTGTTAATTATGGTCAAAGAAGGGCCCTACCGATACTCATTGATCCACAAAACAATAAATCAGTATGGTCAAATATGGATCTATCAACATGGTTCAGTATCATAGCCACATCAACAATATTTATGTTGATATTATGGTTATAGATGAATAAGGACATATATACATATATATATTTTAATATAATCATGGATAATTATATGTTTACATCTATTCTAGTATGTATAAAGCTTTTGTTATTTTATTAAAGCTTACCGAGTGCATGAAACATCTTTATAATCCCATGAATCAGTAATAATAAACAACATTCCTTTCGTCCACTTTTCCCTCTCCCTCTTTTTTAAGCTTGAATACTACTGAACTACTCTAACATGATACACTTACAACTAAGACACACACTGTAATTCTGTTATTACCAGCACAATAATTATTATAACTGTTATACTGACATGGTCATATATACGCTGGTCGTCTCTCGTGACTAAAAAAAATCGTTACATAATTGCTTTAAGCTTTCTCTCCTCAAAACTTCTGGAAGAAAAGATGTTAAGAAATGAAAAATAAAGAAAAGTAAGCAAAATTTTGCTGAAGAGAGTTGAGTGATCAGAAGGCTTTATTGTCCCAACTTGGCTGTAAAGGACAAGAGAAAAAGGAAGAGTAAGAAGAAGGAGTGTTCTTTTTATTTAGATATTAATATAAAGATACAACTGTGAATGCAGGTTATTTGGATTTAATTTAGTCAAATACATATATTTATATATAGATAGGTATAGACATTAAGGCCTGATTAAGGATGGAATATCAACAAACTCCCGGATCAGTAAGGCCATTTTCTTCCACAAATCCTTTTAGGACTGATGGGGTTACTTCAAATGTTCAATCAGGCTATCCGAATAATAGTAATTGGAACCCATATGATACCCCACAGACAGGTCAAAATAAAGTGGAAACAACCCCAATGTACAATAATTCTAACGGTCCGGATACATATGCAGCTCGTCCTGTTATGACCAAACGAAATTCTACTAACCCGTTCCTTGACGATGCAGCTATTACCCCAGAACATTCTGAGTTATTTTCACCACAACAGTATGAATCAGGTAGTAGAGCACAATTTTCTCCACCACAGTATAAGGACCCACCACAGCATATGACTGCTAAGGAGGAAAAAGAACAGCTAAGAAGAAGGTATATGGAGCAAAGTGACGGATCAGAATTAAAAAATAGTTTTACAAATGTAGATCGTATAGAGATCAATTCACAGCCACCGCCGCCATCCTATGAGGAGAGTACAGATTTTAATTCTAATAATAAATATCCAAGAGAAAAACAAGCACTAGGTCAGGCTAGTAGAAATCATTCTAATTCTATTCTATCCATACAGCATTCATATAATAATAATAATAATCATTATGGAGGTAATCGACCATCTGAAATGCTTCTACAGCGTCATCGCAGCACCATTGAGAGAACACAAAGACATCAACATCATAATTCAAGTAGAAGTCATGGAAGTTCGACAAGTTCTAGAAATAAAAAGGATAAAAGGAAAAGTGTGGCTATTGTATCTAAAAATGTGGACACAATAGATAAATTGGATGTTACTGGACTATTTGGTGGATCGTTTCACCACGATGGTCCATTTGATGCATGTGCTCCACATAGAAATAAAAATAATAAATCTGCACCAGTGCTGGCGTTTCCCGTAGATGGTCCAAATAGTACTATAGGTGGTGCTATTACAAAGAAATCTGCTATGAGTGAAGTATTTGGTGTAGATGATATTGATGATGATTCGTTTTTATATTCTTCAAAAAATTCGTCGTCAAAAGATGCTTTGAGAAGTTCTGCTTCAAAGTATATACAGAATATGGACACTAAAAACAGGACCCAACAAGTTCATGGAGTGGAAACTTACGGTTTAGGTTCAAGCACATTTTTGGATGGTGCACCAGCTGTAGGTACTGTTTCTCATAATTTGGGCATACAAAGGGGTAAGACAATATCTTATAGATCTTCTGACTTTTCCAGTCTAAGAAATAATTATGATAATATTGGCAATAATGGGTTTGTAAACAATACTAATAATATCCGGAGAAATTTGAGCACCAATAGTCGTCCAGCGGTAAATAGATATAATAGTTTTAATAGTGGTGATAGACAATTAAGCAAAGATGACGTAAGAAATCCAATGGTAACACGTAGTGCTGGTTCGAGTCAAGTAGAATTTAGGGGAGATTTTGATAGAAAGAAAGGCCAAGAAGAAGATGAAGATGATATATATCTAAGTGTTGGTAGTGGAAATGGTGAAAAAGGTAGTGTTGGTTTTAATGATGTATCTAGAACTGCCACTAAGAAGGCATCAGCTGGTAGCAAATTATTGAAAAGGGTAAAGAGTTTGAAGGTTAATAGTAGAAGATATTGATTAGATCTATGTCTATCCATATGGTAAGGTAAATATAAATATGTACACACATATTATATAATATAAAATCTTAAAATAAAAAATTGAAAAAAAAAAGATATAAGTCATTCTTTTTATAATTTATTCAGAGGTATATTTGATGGGCTAACTTGTTTCTTAGAATTAACTCATTTTTAATATATATTTTGTTATTATGTACATGATAAATTTTGATTTATATATAGATGTGTGTATGTTCATTATATATTTTTTTTCTTATTGCTCTTCAATTATATTTTAGTTCATATTTTTGAGGAAGTCTACTCTCCACAATACTCCAGTCAATTGAATCCCATATTTTGTTTAAATATTCTTTTTTACCAAACACACCATAATCATATAACCAAAACTTTGGAGATGCGTCAATTGCTAACAATGGAACATAAGTGGTATCATTAAAAGTGATTTTTTTAATTTCCTTCGATGACAAAATTTCGTTATAATAAGAAGATGCAGACTTTGAGACATTTGATTGTGAATTTGAATCGTTATTTTGTGTTTTCTCTTTTTCCAATCTTTTATACTCTTTCTCCAAATTATTAATTAGATTAGATTTATTCATAATGAATGGTGATCCTGCGTTATAGGTGTTAAACACAAACAGCTTATCGTATTTAATGTCACCAATCATCTGATTATTCATTGTTTGAATCTTTGGTTTATATATTCTTGCTACTAGCCATGTAAAACCATCACCGGAGATGGCCATATTAGAGTTAAGTAATAAAGTTCTAAATTGAACCATGGAACTAAATGAGGATTCGATAGCGTCTTGTAATAGGGTATGCCCAGTAAATCTAGGTTCGTTATTAAAATCTAAAGATAAATCAGGTGTTTCTAATAGAGAAGATTTTGTTGGTTTTTCCTTTAATAGAGGGGCGTCTCCATTACTAGTACTACTGTCGTTATTAGTATCTTTTAGAGAAGATATAGAAAACTCGAGATTATATAATAAGGAGGCATAATTTGCAATATTTCTTTTTAGAGGAGACATACCACATTCAGTTATTAACTCTTCAACACTTTTGTTTTCCAAAAGTTCATTCCCTTTAATGGATTCATTAAGCATCTTTGAGTAATAATTAATACGGTCAATACATCCACGTTGCCAACCTTCTACGGATACTAATCCAGGGATTGGTTTTTCATTAAACAATCGTTCCAAGGATCTAGTTGTGACAGATCTTGATATTATTTTATTAGTCAAGCTTTTTAATGATGACCTAAACATATCAGTGTATGCTATATCCATAAAATGATTCTTCTCTCCCAATATATTCGTTCTCTTGGGCTAATTAAATAATAATATATTTTAAAGCTTAACTACACGTATCGAGTGGTAAAAAGTTATATAAAAGCATTCGCATAATGATTTACTCTAATCTATTTACTTGTAGCCCTGTATATCCCTCTAATCCTCTCCATTCTCTCACTTCTCTTTTATTTAGTAGTTTCTTTTTTCCTGATCTTTCTTTATTTGCAGATCTTCATTGATAAAATAGTAAAATATCACGTGACACGAGTATGTCCCATTTATAGTCTATTATACTACCCTTGAAGAAGTGTATTGAATAAAGTCTATTAGTAAACTGAATAGTATGTAATAAAGTATATATGTATCAGATATATTGATGGTCTATATTGGTTATACAAGCACATGTATTTATATAGATATAGATATGAATATATATGACATACTAGTGCCGTAACATAATATTTAATAAAAACATTCCTGAAATTATAAAAAGTAAAAGGAGGGTATTGAAAATATTACTAGCAAAAATTTTTTAATTGCAAAAATAAAAATTAGGGCTGTATAGGATTTTCTCTCTATTTTTCCTGTTTTTGTCAAGTTGTTGAAGATCAAGACACCACATTCAAATCCAAAGCCATTTTTTCTTTTTTTTTTTTTGATGGTGACAAAAGCCGTAAATTTTTTTTTCTTTTGTTTGTTTTTTTTTTTGCTAATTACTAAACAGAAGAGTTGAGATGATTAATATGTTGATTGGCTAAGTGATAAATAGTTAAGTCTACCTATCGTAGTAAAATTTTTTATGAGGTGGCTACCCTAGATTTCAAAGTACATTCAGCTATAATACATATCATAGCCATATTTCTAATCCTAGTGGAAGCTTGGTTTGTATATATATAAGCTTTGAAACAAATATTAAAAAAATATAAAGCAGCAGATAAAAATAAGAATAATAATAATAATAAACTAAGATAATGTTAAAGTGGATTCAAGGTGGTATTTCTGCTGTAACTGGTATTGCAGAACCAGAATATGGAAAAGAATATATACATTCTGTGACAGAAAGATTGAAGGGGAAACAGCCTTATAGAGAAGCTACTAGAGGGGATTTTTGTTGGAAGGCTCCAGATTTCACCAACGTGGAAACTGCCACATTTTATTTTAGCGATTCAAAAAGTGGCATCACAGGGTTTGCACAAATTATTCATTCGAATGTGCTTGGTATGCGTACTGCTGCACAATTTACTTTCAGAATATTCAATGCGTTAGATCCAGAGAGTTTGAATGTTTGGACATCTACAAAATTAGAAAATTTTAGAATCGATGGTCCAAATTTTTACGCTGATAATTTATCTATTGAGTTATCAGATGATGATAATACTTACCATTTTGTGTCTAATGTCTGTGAATTGTCTAAAGTTGATTTATATTTTACCAGATGTACACCTGGTGTGAAAGCTGGTGATGATCCAACCACATATTATGGTGAGAATATAGATGAACCATGGGGTACAATGAGTCATCATTTCTGGCCAAGAAATCTGGTTCATGGTACCATCAATTTGAAAATAGAGGTACCACAAGATGAAGAGGATGAGGAGAAAAGTAATAGTGACGAAAATGAAAATGGTGAAGAAGAAGAAGGAGAAGAAGGAGAAGAAGAGGAGGAGGATTTTGAAGATGAATCTGATGATTCTGAAGATGAAGATTCTAGTGACTATGATTACGATAGTGATTTTGAAGAAATTGAAAAAGTGTACAGAGATGAAACTATTGAATTTTCGGAAGATACACCATGTTATGGTATGTTTGTAATGGCATTTCAAGGTATGAAACCACATCATGCTGCTAAAGCTTGGAACTTTGCAGTTACACATTCTGATGAGAACTCAGTTGTCTTAATGGAATTTATTACTCCTAAGTCATATGGAAATACAAAAGTATCTATCGGTATTATCACAGATAAAGACTCCATTCTTTCTGTAACTATTAATAACGATTATCAACATTTAAATTCTGAAATTGATGAAGTTGGTTGGAATGTTCCAAAAAATATCAAGGTAATATTCAATGGGTTTTCTTCTAGATTAACGGATGACCAAATTACAGATGAGAATTCATTAGCTGAAAAAGATAAACTAATTGCAGTCCTTGAAGGCCCATTGACTAATTTAGTAGAAAGAGTTGATGTTATGGGCGAAATTCCAGGTTTTGTTAAGAATATTGTTTCCGGTGTGGCTGGTACTAAGCCTTTTATTTATCAGTACGCCGACCAAAATTTTACATTACAAATCGGTGATAATGAAAAGAAAAAGTGTTTTGGTTGGGCTGAAGTTACTTTTATCTCTAAATCTGACACAGTAACAGAAGAATCATACAACGAAAACTAGGACAAAATAAATATAGCTATTGTTTTTTTTTTTCAAAGTTCTGTTATAGTTAGTTATCATCAACACTACCTCTTCTTTTTCTTTCTATTATAAAGTGATACCAAAAGTTCTAAGTTGGAAATAATCATTTATTTTTTATCTGATCTTATTTTTTTTTCTTCCGGTGCTTTTTTTTATCTTTCTACTTAGACTTATTTTATAATAGTTTCCCTAAAGTATCTGCATCACATTATATTTTAATACAATTATTATCATTTACTAACTACAAGTTGTTCTTATTAAATAATATAACAAAAAAAAAGTAATATAATCCAATACTAAAAATTCCCCTTTAATTATTAATTTACTGTAATTATATTTATTTTATATAATTTGTGTATAATAGATATAGTCCAATACTTTTTTGAACTTTTACTTTTCTTCAAGAATGTTCACTTTGTCTATTTAGAGGTGATTAGACGAGTGTATTTATTAACAGACATCATACCGACATTAAATATATTAGGTGGAACACTTCTATTTAAAAATTCTTCATTGGTCTATTAGTAACAGAGAGGACAGTTTTCTTAAGAAAATTCAAAATGTTATATTATAAACTGAAAAGATTTGCAAAAGAGTGAAAGAAAGCAAGGTACTACTATATGCTAAAAAAACCTATAATAACTGGAAGAACATTGAACAGAAAATAACATTCTTAGGTCAGTTTATGGTTAAAATGCATTTATATTTAGAGACAAAAAAAATACAAGTCTTTGAAGTTACAAAAAAGGAAAATGTTGCGGAGACATATGGAGGGATTGTTTTATATGTTCCCGAAACGTCCACGTCATAAGTAAGTACTAAGATATGTGCTATAAAAAAGAACCTATATATAGTTTTAACCTGAATCAGCTAAGAAAAACGAATGTAGTTAAGGAAATTCCAGAGACATTGTTCTTGGTATAAGCAAAGAATGTGTATTTTGATTTCAAATATTTATGGAACAATATAACGCAAGAAAGGAATGAAAGTGGATATATTTTTTTTAATTGTTATAAGTGTGAATTTTTGCTATTCAAAATATACTGTGGGGAAATACGTAATATACTTGTTAATAATCTATTCACACGATTGTAACAAAACGTCATATACGTAAGGGATATACATTTTATGAGTTGGTTTCTAAAAAAAAATTGCTATAAATATTTAGATTTACACACATAAAAATAACGCTTTTATGGGGGGTATATAATTAGATGTAAGGAGGTTATAGGAGGGAAGATAAAACTAAGTTATTGAAGGAGTAATTATAAGATCAAAAAAGTAAGAAGGGGGAAGAAAGGGGTAACTGATTTTAATTATGGGCTTTCTTTAGTAGCAGGAGAGTTCAGACTCTCTCATAAAGGTATACAGTAATTCGTTATTTCCTCTTTTTTAACCGGTTGGTAAGTTTTCCAAAGTAGGAAAACGAACCGAGGTGTTTTTAATTGAATTGTAAAAATTTTTTTGATTAATATTAGTTTTTGAGTATATTTACTTGTATTTTATTATGATCGGGAAAAAAAGGCAACAAAAAAGAAAAAAAAAAAGTAAGGAAGTTATTCCGGCCGTCTCGTCAGAGTTTTTCCGGCCGTAAAAAAAATTTTCTTGTGTTAACGTGATATTTTTCCGATTCTGAATTAACTTTTCCATGATCAGCTCAGCAAGATAACAATAGTAGTTTCGTTTTTTTTTTTAAAAAACATGTAAAAAAAGATAAAAAAATAACAAAAAAAAGAACCATTAGAGTGATATTGAAGGCTTTATATAGCAATACACGAGAATGTGCTATTGCTATGGAGTAAAGAGAAGAATCCTGTTGGTTTTTATACAAGTATTCATACTAAAGCAACACACATATGTTCGGTAGATTTCAGTATTACAAACCCATTCACAAAAAGATTAGAAAAAAATAAGTCTAAAGAGATTAAAAAAAAATTTACACGGGTATATCAAGTAGTAGTTAGTATAGCATATATTTGTGTTTTACTTTTAGTGGAGGTATTTTAAGTGTCATACAAAAAACAATATGTACCATGTTTTTTTTTTATTATTTTATTTTATATGTAATTGTAATTAATTTAGAACTACAGTTAGAAGCTAAAGATCTCGGTAGACTCTGTGTTTTTATTTCTTTTCAAAATAACAAAATAAGTCATTAATCTTGTCAATTGTGGTTAAAAACAATTTTTTCAATCTTCAGTTTCAGTTCGTACATAAATTGCTAATTACACTTGATATAGTTTTGCATTTATTAGTAGTATATGATAGTAGTATTTTTTCCTAAGACAATAAAGTCAATTAGAAATATTATATTTGTGTAGATAATTGTTATTCGGAAGAAAAAGAGAGAGGAAATAACAATATATATTTTCATTTGAAAAAAAAAAAATAAATAAATAAATAAAATGAAAATGAAAATGAAAATAACCCCTCTCCCCCTTGTGAATGTATGGGGAAACCGTGGGGTACAGAAAAATGCACATTTATCGGATTAATATCTTATACTAGAAACATACTATTGTTCTCTGGAATAATTATGAGTCCTTTCAAACCAAAAAGGATAATAATCATGTCTATATACATTTCTTTGAATAACCTAGAAAAAACACTCAATTATTTTTTCAAAAAAAAAAAAAACATTTCTTAAACCTAATTACTCTTTGGAAATTTTGTATAGTATTAAACCATGATCTTTATTATATGTGAGGAATTCTATAAAATACTTGGTATCTTTTTAAAATATAAGTCAAACTATTAGTTCGCTTACAGGTATTAAATGAAAATCAAACTATATCTATTCAGATTTCTCTCTTCTGACCATTAAGTTAATTGTCTTGAATGATGTTTAAGAATCTGACTAATAGTCAAGATTGATATGCATATCTTGGTAGTATTAAACAGCATTATCTTAATCATACTAGTTTTTAATATAATCCCAGAACAATAGTAAGGTTTTGTTTGATAAAATTATAACACATTTGTTGAATTTTCTTTTTTTCTTAAAATCCCTAATATTGGAAGGAAAGTGACCGATTACAATAAAATAAAAAGTACTGAGGTAGTTACTTTTCAGTTTGTCTGTGTAAGTCAGGAAAAAAGTAATAAAACCCTAAAGGCTTTGTAAGGTATTGTTCTTCCATTGGGCTATAGAACAAAAAAAACCTTTTAAAAAATTTTCTCCAGAATTTATTTTCCTTTTTAATTGTCAATTGTAGTTGTGCGTCTGCGGGGGGTAAAGGAAAAAAAATTTTTCCATATAGGAAAAAAAAAAGGAATTATATTGTTTCTTTTTTCCGTTCCATCCTATATGTGTTTATTTTTTTCATTTTATACTGCGTTTTTTTTATTCCTCCTAGTTTTGCCGTTTAGGAGAAACGATAATTCAATTGTAATGGAGAAATATCCGGGGCCCCACGGGAAAATATGGGAAAGTATGGGAAAAAAGTTTTTCCGTGTTTTGAAGTACGGAACAATAGATACTATTGTATTTAGCCAAAAAAAAACTATTATCTAATCTATATGGGGTAGAAAAAAAAAGAAAGTTAATCTTGTGAACTGGAGAAGTAACGACCATTTACTATGTTTGATGAAAAGAAAGTTACAATAGTGCTATTATTAAAAGTATTTCTTTTTTGTTTTCTTTCTTATCTTAATTGAGCTGGGGTAAAAAAAACAAAGAGAAATAAAAGAAACTGTCGAGTTGAGTGTCTCCTCGTAAAACATATATAAAGGACCAATGCATCTATCATCTCCTCGAGTCTTTCGTCAAAGCTTTCTCTCTTCTGAACAAACATACCAAAAAACCAAAAATAAACAGAATAAAAACCCAAAATATATAATATGTCAGAAGAAGAACAACTATCAGGAGCTGCCCAAGACTCCAACTCTATTATATCCTCTCCTTCCAACAAGGCTGAAGGAGATGTATACAAGGATGATGCTGATGATCAAATGGTCCAAGCTACAGACATGCCAGTGAAACCTGCTTCCGCATATGTCACCATTTCTATTATGTGTATTATGGTTGCCTTCGGTGGGTTCGTGTTCGGCTGGGATACCGGTACCATTTCTGGTTTCATTAATCAAACAGATTTCATCAGAAGACTGGGTGAGGTCAATCACAATGGTCAACACTATCTATCTACTGTCAGAACTGGTTTAATTGTCTCTATTCTTAACATTGGTTGTGCTATCGGTGGTATCATTTTATCTAAAGCTGGTGATATGTACGGTCGTAGAATGGGTTTGATTATTGTTGTTGTTATTTACATCGTTGGTATTGTTATTCAAATTGCTACTATCAATAAGTGGTATCAATACTTCATTGGTAGAATCATTGCTGGTTTAGGTATTGGTGGTATTGCTGTCTTATCTCCAATGTTAATCGCCGAAGTCTCTCCAAAGCATTTGAGAGGTAGTTTAGTTGCTTGTTTCCAATTGATGATTACCTTAGGTATTTTCTTAGGTTACTGTACTAATTACGGTACCAAGACTTACACCAACTCAGTCCAATGGAGAGTTCCATTAGGTTTATGTTTCGCCTGGGCCTTGTTCATGATTGGTGGTATGACTTTTGTCCCAGAATCTCCACGTTACTTATGTGAAAAAGGTAGAGTTGAGGAAGCCAAGCGTTCTATTGCCGTTTCTAACAAAGTTTCTGTTGATGATCCATCTGTTCTTGCCGAAATCGAGTTGATTCAAGCTGGTATTGAAGCTGAAAGAGAAGCTGGTACTGCTTCTTGGGGTGAATTATTCTCTGTTAAGGAAAAGATTTTCCAAAGATTAATTATGGGTTGCATGATTCAAACTTTACAACAATTGACTGGTGATAACTACTTCTTCTACTATGGTACTACTATTTTCAAGGCTATTGGTTTGGAGGATTCTTTCGAAACTTCTATTGTTATCGGTGTTGTTAACTTTGCTTCTACTTTTGTTGGTATTTACTTAGTTGGTAGATACGGTAGAAGAACCTGTTTGTTATGGGGTGCTGCTACCATGACTGCTTGTATGGTTATTTACGCTTCTGTTGGTGTCACTAGATTATACCCAGATGGTAGTAAGAACACTTCTGTTTCCTCCAAGGGTGCTGGTAACTGTATGATTTGTTTCACTTGTTTCTACATTTTCTGTTTCGCTACTACTTGGGCTCCAATTCCATATATTGTCAACTCCGAAACTTTCCCATTAAGAGTTAAGGCTAAGTGTATGGCTATTGCTCAAGGTTGCAACTGGATCTGGGGTTTCTTGATCAGTTTCTTCACTCCATTTATTACCAAGGCTATCAACTTCTACTATGGTTATGTGTTCATGGGTTGTTTATGTTTCTCTTTCTTCTACGTTTTCTTCTTCATTCCAGAAACCAAGGGTTTGACTTTAGAAGAAGTTAACATTATGTGGTTGGAAGGTACTTTACCATGGAAATCTGCCAGTTGGGTTCCACCATCTAAGAGAGGTGCTGATTACGATGTCAACGCCTTAGCTAATGATGACAAACCAGTCTACAAGAGAATGTTTGGTAGAGGTTAAATCTACGAGGTCTCTTAGGTTTTTTCTCTACTATTCAGTACTTAATTTTAATGTTTTTAATGATTTAATCAAGTGTTTAATATCTGTAATCTTAATACTTAATGTTTTATATTTTTATATTTTTTAATTTAATACATTCAATAATTTGTAAGTTTTAGTACTTTCGCTTTTGTTTCTTTTGCTATGATTCTGGGCAGTGGTCTACCCTTTATCTCAATTTAAAAAGTGTGGGGGCTGCCAGGGAAAGACCTTTTCTTTGCAAGCACTTTTCTTTCTTTCTTCTTTTTCCTCTCAAAGAGAATCATCATGTTTTTAAACAATTATATTTACAAAAGTAAGCCTGTATTAAGTATCTGTAGACCTTAAACCTACTACTAACAACAAGTATTATCTAACAAGTAAGTTTACAGACATTTAAATAATATATAAAATATCTTTGAAATATATGAAACTATGGTTCCTTGTAGACACTAACGCTCTTTTAAAGCAACAAGAAATTTTTATATGTCATAAACAATTTTACTAAAAAATATAAAACAGAACATAATCAATGAAGATAACAACTCAAATATGTACTTTAACAAAGATTTATACTATTTATTGTCATTAAAATAATGGAATATTAGATGTTGCTTCAACCTAAAATTGTCAAAGATGAAGAAAAATATTGTACAGACAATGTTTATCTTTTTTTTTGTGTGTATGTGTTTGTTTGTTTTAAAACATGTTATTTATTTTTCTCAAAAATACAGGCTGTGTAAACAATTATTTGATAATCTTTGGTCTGTTTCCTTTTTGCCGTCACAATCAGGTATTCTAGCACTCTGATTAAGTATCAAAACTTCAACTAATACTAACAGATAACCAACATTAAAAGGTTTTTAATTGTTTTTATATCCAGGAATACTATTTTTTAATGAAGAATATTTTTATTATTCTCTGTCTAGCTTTGATATCAATATTACTTATGTGTAACTTTCCAGACAGGCTTCCTCAGTATTTATGTTAAATTTTCTTATTCATACTCAAGCATGGCAGCCAAGTTATCTTCATTATATCGCAAAAACGAAGTCAGATATGAATATGATGTTTTTTTTGTGTCTGTAGTGATACATTGAAAGTTATCACTGTTATCTATTATTCTTTCTAATTTTTTAAAAAAGATCATATTTGAATATACTATTTTCAGGGTCTAAAATGGCAGTAACTGAATACCATTTTCTTCTCTAACTCTATGCACAATTGCATTGCACAGTATTAATATGGTAGAAATGAACCTTTTTTATCAATACTTTCATAAATAAATAATTTAATTGCTAAACGAATACTAAGCACGGTATTTTCTATATTTATAAACAATTCTATTTTTCTAACATCACTCAACTTTGTTTTAAAAAATGTTTGAGATTTACCAAGGGATTTTTATCTTACTATCGTTTTGGAGCTATATACTTAAGGCATAAAGATCTAGTATTTTCTTTTGAGTGAGACTGGCATAACTTCATTCCAGTCTTCTTGAAATAAGTAATTGAAATAGATTCGTAAGACATCAAATTTTACCGCTTTTATATTTTGCATTCATAAGAAGGTCCACCTAAGATGTTGGTGAAACCAGTGATTATGGACACTTAATAAAGTTATTAGTTTATTTTGTTATAATTAGAATTCTTTTTTTTCCTGTTTAAATAATAAATATAAAATATAACATAATTACAAAAATGTTAAGGGTGAACTTGTGAAAGTTGTTTCTTTACATTTCTCCATTTTTTTCTAACTAATATCAACTTTGAAACAAATAATCTATTTTCACTTATTTCTTATCCATTACTTCCTTTGTTAGTTTTTAATAGTGTTATGATTAATAATGTTTAATAATTTATCCTCAAATGTGTTTTGATATACTTAACACACACTTAAGTTATTCAACCTCATGTAACAAACTAACAAAAAAGAATCATTAAGTTACAAGAGTATTCAAGTAAGTGTCTATCAAAATAGACCGTCTGTTTTCTTACTGTACTGTTGTATTTAAACATATGTAGTTTAAATATGACATACCTTATTAACATACGCATTGTTGATCACATCTTTTAGATAATTTATATAATGTTACAAGATATTTTATCATATTATTTTCACAAATGTAATATTTTGCATGTTTTCTGTAAAGCCCATACTGGGTAAGACATATACTAATGAAGGTTAGTCTTCATTTCTAAGAGAACAAAAACTCAGTAAATTGAACAAAGCTTCCATTATATTTGTCAAGATCTTTCTCACAGTCTCTCTATTTTCTTCTTTTTTAATGTATACTATCCCGACATGGTAGAAAGTTGGATTTAGAACCATCACTTGCGATCAAATTTCCACATGCAACAACTGAGTTCGATTTCTTGTTGTAATTATAATTTCTGTTAGCCTCCTAAAACTATATAGAAAGGGGCAATACACACAAGAAAAAAAATCGAATCGACTCACAATGTTACCAAATATCCAAATTCTACTTCCAAGAATATACTTGCAACAAAAATATAACACATTCATGTCATAAAATGAAGAAAATCCAAAAACATAGACATTTGCAATATCTGAAACATTCTAACTGATTTAGAATATAAAACGTGACATTCTTTTTTTTTTTTTTCTTTATGTAATTATCGAAACTAAGAAATGTCAGATATAATATATTTCTCTAAAATCCGTGCTTATTTACAAAGTTCCTTTGCCCACAATTGGAGTTTTTCTTTGTCCTACACAGAAAAGAAAAAATGGCTGGACTAGCCGTTGACAAAAATAGAAGCAGAATAAAAAAAAAAGCAACCAACATAGTAATTTCTCAAATACGTAAACAAATATATTCTTTGCTTTTTCGCGTTTACCCCTTTTTTTACATCTTGGCTAGCCCTCGTAATACAGTAGCATATGCAAGGGCCGTCAGGATAGTTTTGTTTACATATAAAAACTTTGAAAACGCGAATCTTCTTTTCTTTTGTTTTTGTTCCCCCCGTATTTCATAACCGCGATAGAATAATTTTTCTGAAAAGACCTAATTCTGGGTTACTTTTTTTTGTAAATTTTTTTACTTATCACCAAAGAAAACCTTGATTGTAACAGAGTTGTGCCATACAGTTAACTATCTAATAAGAAATCAAGAAACAAGATTACCTAATTACCCTTGTTGTAATACCTTATTCTAGTGATCCATAATAATTTAAATCTTTCAATACATTCTTACTCTCATTAAACATCAGACTTAACATGACTATTTTAAGAGCGTGAACTAAGATCCTAACGTAATATCAACACAGGCTTAAAATCTTCGTAACTATTTTTATCTACTTTTTTTAAACATCTAGGCCCCGTAGCATGTAAGACCCTTTAAAAATATTAAAACAATCTCAAGACCGTTATAACTCCATGTTCATTACCCTAACCTTATCATATTCCATGGAGACCTAGGGGTATATGCCAAAAAACCAAACAAACATCACAATAGATCGTTTTAACGCATATATGACACTGTATTTCTTTGTTTACTTTTTTTTGTCGGCTTTTTGCATTCGCGTCTGTGATTTCTTTTTGGTTTTTGTTTACAATAAATTATATTCGCGTTTACCGTTTCTCATTTCCAAAGTAAGTAAAAGCAAAATATATTTTCTAACATTCAAAACAATTCCTTACTTTTTTATTATATAATTTCTTTTTCTAAAGAACAAAATAAGACAAAACAAGTTTCATTCGATAAATAGTAGGTTCATAAGAATCAATCTTTCTCCAAAAAATTTGATATATAAATGCAGGATATTTGTCTCAAACATTGATCCCAAGGTGTTCTCCAGCACGCTTGTCCTACCTCCGATCCTCAAAGTCAGAAGAAACCGAACAAAACAAACCACTCGCTTACACACATACAATAATAGATAGAAATGCAATTCACTACCGCTATCGTTGCTGCCACCGTCGCTTTAATCAACTACGTTTCTGCTGAATCCGTTGTTGCCGTCTCTCAAATTACTGATGGTCAAATCCAAGCTACTCATACTACCGCCTCTGCTTCTCACACCTCTGCCTCTGCTTCTCACGCCACTGCTTCTTCTTCTGCTCACACCACTGCCACTGTTTCCCAATTCTCTTCCAACGGTGCTGCTAAGGCTGTTGCTGGTTTAGGTGCTGGTGTTGCTGCTGCTGCTGCTTTCTTATTATAAGGGTGATAGATAACATTATTTTTTTTATCTTGAGAATATAATTTTATTTTTCTCTCTTTAAGAAATTTTAAGGGTTTATTGGTATAACTACATTTGATGAAAATTTTCATTGTTTATGCATTCTTATTATATACTATATAACGTTTTTAATTTAAGCAGTCTAATACGATACCGAAGTTTTTTTTTGAAATGCTCTTCACATAATGTTTAGATATTCTTCTTGCTATGTTTTTTGTCCTTTGTAAGGATAATTCACAGTCTCCCTTCTCCATTTATAACCGGGAGGGGGTGGTACTTCCTCAATTTCTTAGTTTTATGTATTCAGTGCGTGTGTTGTATAATGACTGCCTTTTAGGTCTATCCATTTTTATCAATATCCATGAACCCATATGGAACTTTAGAAAGCGCTAGTGTAATTAATTAAAAGACCTTAGATCAAAGTATTAAATATAAACAAACAAGCATTGCAAACTCTTCAAAAAGACAATAAACAGAAACTGTAGTAGGCAACTCAAAAGATAAACGTTCTATTTAGCTTCAAATATTATCCAATAGTAACTAAAAAACTTTGAACAATATTCCATACCTCTTATAATGATTACTTAAAAGATCAACTTTCAGACGTGATCAACTTTATGATCCTATAACTTAAAACCTTTGTTGTTTTATTTAAAAAAAAAAAGCGCAATAAATATCCTGTTAATAACAATAGTTTAGATCCAATTACTTTTTTTTGCAAAATTAACATTGTCTCTATCGTAAGTAACTTATAGAAAACAATATTTCTTATTGTAATCTAATACTTTTAATAAATTGCTCAATCTGTATTTTCTTCCTTTGCAAGTTTCTTCAAATGCTTACAAACACGATTGAATACATCGTGACAGTAACTCTTTAGTTTTTGCAATAGCATCGATATTTCTTCTGTTCGTATTAATTGTAATAAATCCAAAATTGCACCTTAGATCAATAGTTTTTTCAAGAAATTCCTTCATTTAACGTATTGAGACTTTAGAATAAAAAACACATAGGAGTGCTAATAGATATCTTTTGCCTTAATAATCATTTATAATATCATGGTATTGTCTCAATATACTATCGACTATCCTATTAATAAAACTGTAACCACAATAAACAATAAAATAGTTAATTTTTGGAATCTCTACTAAAATTTCTGTTTAATTTTAACTCCTTAATAATAGATAAACTAACTGTTGTTTTTTAATAGTATTTTACAACTTCAAAGATAAGCATTTTTCTCCCATATTTTGGAGAAATATTTAAACTATAATTTTTAGGTATTTCTTTTGGACTTTATACTGCAATACTCAATCAGCTGTAATTAATGGTTAGAATGATACTGAACAGTATTTACATATAAAAGTTTATCTGAACAATTATCATCATGATATATGGTTTTATCTTGGTAAAATTTGTATCCTGGTATTTATTATTTTTTTAGTAGTTTTATTGTAAACAATATAGTCGAGAACATATTGTTAACCAACAATATCTAAAACATTATCAATAGTTATAATGTCAAAGTTTCTAATTTCCGCATTAAAGGAATGTGAAAACAATTCAATGAACTAATAAGGAACTACAATAAGAATATTGTACTCTAAGTTAATATTAAATTTGACTACTTTTAACATATGCAACAAAGATCGCAGAGAATAAGTATCAATTTCATTGACTTTAACAAAACAACGCCTTTTTAATGGATGAAAGTCCCTAGTTATAATATATTTATTATATTTAAAAAAAATTTTTTTAGTCTTAAAAATCAATAAATTCCATTACGCATGATTTATATTAAAACTAACTTCCAATTCTTTTTCTTAGATGTCATTTTTTTAAAATATTATCACTATTAATTAATTATATATTCAATTGATGTCTATTTTCAATTTTTTTTAAATAATTTAAGTTAATTAAAAAGACTGCGGTAAAGCATAAATTAATATAAGTAATATTTCTTGACGTAGATTTAGATATTGCAATTTACTCTATTTTTTGTTTTAGCTTGATCGAAAATTTTAAAGCATATTTCCTCCAATAAAAAATTGATAAAAAAAAAACCTACCTAATTAGAATCTTACAATCCCAAGAAGGATAAAGGTATTACATCAACTAAAATAAAACCAAAATTCATGCATTCCAAAATCCAGTAAGCTTGTTATAAGGTATAATATAGGTCCCAGAAATAATATTTTTATTTTTCAGAGCAAGACCTTCCATTCTTTAGATGAATTTTTCACCTATTTAATGTGTATCCTGTCTTTGACTATTAAGATTCCTAAAAAAAATAAACGGTAATAGTAAATTTTAAGTACATTTGAAAAACAGTAAATAATAAAACTGAAAATTTCGTGTTTAATAACCTTAGAGACACACAACTAATTGTTAATGCTTTCTATACCACAGTTCTTGTTGGTGAATATGTCAAAATTGTTAACACTTTACGTAATAAGTAATAATAATATTTACATGCCGTAAAAAAAATTTTAAATCAGGATATTCTTTTGGAAGTTTCTTTTTTTCATTTATTACTAAACTTGACTAATAACTCTAAAAAAAGATTTAGTATATACATGATTCTAAAAAATGACGTAATTTACATTAACCCATATTTCTTTTTACCTAAAACGGATATAGTATTTCTAATGAGGAAATTATCGGGACTAATTTATGACATGGAAAAAATTTCAATTTTCCCAAAAAGGATAAATGTATTTTATTTTTATCTGCAGTAATTAATCTTTCTCCTGAAAAAAAAAAAATAGATTGAAAAATAAACTACTTCAATTTCCAAAAAAGGAAATATTTCAATAATTAATTTGTTTATGAATTACTCAATTTAGTAAATAGGTTACATCTTCTACTTCTTTTCTTTTTTTTTCTCCTCAGTCCTCGAGTTATATATGGATAGTATTAACTCTGAAAAAACATTCAAGTTATGAAAAATTGTAACATATATAAAGTGAGTATTTGAGATTGGGAAAACCTTTCTGCGTTCGTTTTTTAAACGTAATTTTACAGGTAGAATAAATCAGCCAAAAAGAAAAATCCTGGATTTTTTAATAAATTGAAAAAGTATCATACTACAAATATATCTTCACACAACATACAAATATACTAAAATGCAATTAACTTCTACACTCGCTTGTGCTTTATTAGCCTTCGCTAACGTTGTTTTTGCCGATTCTCCACAATTTGGTATTGTGTCTATTCATTCTGCCTCTCCTGCTCATTTATTGAGTCTATATGATAAAAATGGTTTAGTTCTATCTGGTGGTCTTGACGCCTTGTCCAGTGTTATCACAGATGACGGAAAATTAAAATTTTCTAATGGTAAATATGCTGTAATTGGTTCAGATGGTAGATGGACCGAAGGTACTGAGGCTGAAGGTTCTACCGGGTTTGCTATTTCAGACAGCGAACTTACTTACAAGGGTTCTAGCAATTTCTATGCAATTCCAACATCTACTGCTGGATCCTTCTACGTTTCTCAAACTGGTGCTAGTGATGCTATTAGTATAGCATTATCCGCTTGGACTCCAAACGGTTCCCATGCTCCTGACTACACTCCAACTGGTGGTGATTCTAATTCTTCTTCTGCTTCTGCTGCTGCTGCTTCAACTACAAAAGCCACCGCTGCTGCTGTCTCCCAAATTGGTGATGGCCAAGTTCAAGCCACTACTGCTGCCACTGCTACTGCTGTTTCTCAAATTGGTGATGGTCAAGTCCAAGCAACTCATAGCGTTCAAGTTCAATCAGAAAATGGTGCTGTTCAATATGGTGTCAGTGCAGGTGCTCTTGCTGTTGCTGCTGCCTTATTATTCTAATTGAAAAATTTCTAATATTTTTCATACATATCCCTATTTTACAACCGCATTTGTTACCCCAGATTTTAGGTTCTTTTTAATTTTTTTTATAGTTATGTTTCTCTATAAATAGAAAAAAGAACTTTTGATGATTATATACCAATATAAATAATATAGTAATACCGTAATTTAATAAATTAATTAAGTAATATAATCAAGAGTACAAGAAGATAGATAAATACTTATATAGTGTGTGTGTGTGCAGCACAATTCGTGATGTTTCCTGTGAACATATCTTAAAGCTGTTTGGATGTATGTATGTTTATATTCAGTCCAGGGTATTTGATGAAACCTTTACATAACTTATGTCCAATAGAATAATTTATGTACCAGCTGATATTCCTTTCTAAGATTTCTTTCTAAGATTTAAAACCTGCCATACCTCTTGAACAAAATTACAAGAAGAGAACTTTAAAAGGTCTACAATTCAAGCATAGCAGACTGGAAATAATATTTTGAGTCCTCTCCAATTACAATAGTAATATAAAATTAGGTTGTGCAGTAAGCGTCTTGGAATCATTATGAATTTCTCTTTTTTTTTTTTTTTTTTGCAGAATTATGATTTTATAGAAAAATCAACACATAAAAGGAATGTGCTTATATTTTTACCATCTTAATATAATTTGCTCAATCTGAACTCTATACAGAATTCGTACAAAATATTCGATTTACAGGTTCACCTCTACTAGCCTTATGTTCTCCTCCTAGTATCTAGTGATAGTAGTAGGCGAGTGGAAAGAAAAAAAAAATTCTTACAATAACTAAGTATAAACAATACGCCAATACTAAAAACGTGTATACAACAACAATTACAAAAAAGCAATCTGTGGTAGACCATGTCATTATTTGTCTCTGTATATTTACTGCTGTCCTTGTCATTATTCATGGATAATTACTAGGTTTTGTTCCAACCAGTGTTCTTATGATCCAATTAAAAAAAAAAAAGATTGGATATACAACGTGTCACGGTGAAGTTGTAATAAAGCTTCTAATGGCTTTTCTTTAGGGATATATTTTTCTAGAAGACTTGTTATCTGAATAAATTTAATGAGAAACGGCAAAAAAAAAAAAAGAACAATAAAAAACCTTTAAATGTGAGTGAATAAATAACTACACATTCGTACACCCTTACCCCATTGAAATGCATAATAATACACTCTTTTGTTGTTTTAGTTGACTAAAAAAAGAAAACAACAATAATCAAGGGAGACTGAATGAGATGTCCGCATGTAAATACAATATATTTGTAAGGTCGCATTATCCCCCTACATTATATCCAAACAACAATACAACTTAATCTAAGATAATATAATACAGCATTACAATACAAATCTATCAAGAATAATATGATTTTCAAAATATAATAGAAGAACCAAACAATTATCCACTTCTTTTGTTTTCTCTTTTATTTAACAAAAACAAAGAAAAGGACAAATTAACGAAGAGGAATTTATTGAATAGTTAAATTTTGGTTGAATTTTATACGAAGACCTAACCTTGTTTCAGCAATTTCTAACTAACTTCATTTTAATCAGTTAAAAATTATTACAAACTTTTAAATCAGGAACACTTCACCCCGTTTATAATTCTACCTCGATATTGTTTTTTTTTTCTTTTTTTCTTTTTTTTTTCTTTTTCGTTTTCCTTTTCTTTTGTTTGGCATGACACTATCTATTTTATTATTTATTTCTTTTCCCATCCCTTTCAAAACTCTATTTTCACACTTTTTATTTTCTGCCGAGTCATTTTACTTATTTTCTCTTCCATTGTTCACTTTCTGCGATTTTCTTCCACCTTTTTTTCTCCCATCGTCTTCTTCTCCCCCCCTTTTTTCTTTCATTTTTATTTGCAACACTTATTCTGCATCAAAGAATGCGAGGAATTTACCATCTTTCCTGGGTAATCATATCTCTTTGGGTTTATATATGTTGAAAAAAAAAACAAACAAATAAAATGTCTTTTCTTCTCTCTTCCTTTGTTTCTTTGAAAGTGAATATAAATTTGTATAGATATATCCATTTTTGTAGCGCCTCTGGCATAGCCACTCCTCTTTTCTTTCTTTCTTTCTTTCTTTCCTTCTTTTTTCAATGTCTGTTATAAATACGTTGTTACAAGTTCTATCACTGTCCGTCTTTCTTCCTTTCCTTCCATCTTCCTTTGCCAATTTTATTGTTAATACGTGTGTGTAATACCGAAGTTGAAATCAATGTTTTACTTGTAAAAAAAGAAAAGTAGTTATAAATATATATGTAAATATACATAGCCCCATATATATAACCCCGACTTATTATTTTCTCTTTCTGACTGCACTTCATAACTGATTGAGTTACTTGTCCGTATTTCCTTAGTCGTGATTGCACATTTTTATTTTGAATGTCCTCCTACAACGATATCTTTGAAAGGGCTGTGCAAGATCCATGTTCAGACGCGTGTGACTGTGAAGATTCTATAGTGCCTACTGATGCCACCGTTACCACCACCACCATCTCATCAACAACAACACCCATCCCCACTGCTGCAGACAATATACTTTATAAAAACATCCCCAATAGAAGACTCCCGCAAAAAATAATTTTTAATGACGTATTTGACAATGATGCAGACACAGAGGAAGACAATGCTGATGAAGACGAAAACGAAAAAAAACATACACATGAATACACACGTCGACATAACAATGATGATGCTAAACTAGACATAACCAAACACGCATTACGAAAAGTTAATACAAGTCCACTCCATGATATCGTATCTGTCCCACAGAGACCTCAACTACACAATAGAGCAAACAGTTGCGCCCTCATACACCGACTTTCTCGATCAAATTCTAATGCTGCTGCTAATCCATTACCCTATCCAAAAAGGGAGGATGCCTTTCTAACAAGAACTTCTTCTGCTAGTTACTTTCCTAATTCTCGTAGCAATAATATTACTAGGAATAATAGTTATATCTCGGATTTCCATTGTAATCCACTAAGAAGACAGAGTTCTTCTTTGGCTATTCCTACCCATATCTATGGTTTGGAAAAATACGTATCAAGTGAATTAGATGAATTATCTTCATCCTGTGTTGGTCCAAATACACAGCCCATAACTACTTCGTCATCATCATCACCATCGCCACCACCATTTAACAGCACTGGTACTAACAGTAGTCATAACAATAGTAGTAAGAACA
>JAMAJF010000036.1:42759-110243 GCA_023629195.1 Kazachstania sp. Y4206 | reverse complement strand
TCGTCATCATCATCACCATCGCCACCACCATTTAACAGCACTGGTACTAACAGTAGTCATAACAATAGTAGTAAGAACAATTATAGCAACAGTAGTGGTTATAGTCACACCATTAAAGAAGCAAAATCTATATCATTTAATACAACATCTACTAGAAGCAAAACATCTGCTTCAATTCCACAAAAAATTGAAAATTCCTCAGTCAATCTTTCGTCATCTATATTGTCACCTACTTCTGTATTATCTACTGCATCTTCTACAACATCAACTGACGTTATAAATACTAATAAAAAAAAATCAACCCCAACTTCCCATTTAATAAAATGGAAAAATGCAGCATTAAAAAGGACCCATGGACTAAAACCAACTAGAAGATCATTCATTAAAGTGTCATTAGCAAATTCTTTTGCCTAATTAGTAAACATTTTAAATGCCATTTTTAAAAATATCCTCCCTCTCTCTTTTATTTTTTTTTTTTTTGATTCTTGGTCATCTTTATATGTCTTTCTCTTCACATTTTCTTATTCATTTAATAGATATTATTAATAAATGTTTTATACATTTATATAGTTTTTATTCTTATTCTTTTAGTACAGTATTCCAACATAGTGTTATGGTTAATGAAATTAATCCTTTAACTATTTTACTCTTCTTTCTTCTCTTTCCCCCCCTCTTTCTCCTCCTTTCTATTTTACATATACACATCTAGACCTATATTAATATTATATAACATGCTAAGCGGCTAGTGATCACAAAAATCCTAAAAAAAGAGAACTTTCATTCTCAACATGCATATACTGGCATATATTTTGTACTATTTCTTCTTATAATATTATCTGAATATATTATAAAGCAAATTCTAATAACATTCTCTGATATATCGTCCGCATCATCTATCAGAATGATTGATATATGAGTAATTCAGTAAATTTTAAAAATTCATAAACCTTTTATTATCATTATTATTATTATTATTATTATTATTAACTACATTCTTCATTCCATTTCTCACTGAACTTAGATGGACCAGTATTCTAAACGAATAGTCACTGATCTATAACTATATTTGACTCCAATACTTGACATAAAATCCTCTCCTCCTTAACCCAATTCGTAAAAATAGTGTTCTATTAAATTAGAGGATCATTATTCAATTAATGAAGTGTCAAAAATACCATAATCCTTTCCCACCTTAAAAGATCTTCCTTACTATTTGAAAATAAACAATTAATGGAAAGCTACATTAACTACCACATCACATAATTTTAATATGTATTATCTTTCTTTAACGATAAATACTCAGTATTTGTATTCCGCCATAGGACTCATTTGAGGGTAACCTCCTCCTTCCTTTAGGCAGCACAAGTTCATATTAGAGTGAAATTTTTTTTTTTCTTTTTGAACTTTTTGTTGAAAGCAAAAATTGTCAGTTATAATAAAACAAATATTAAAAAAAAAAAATATGAAAAGTAGTAGAGCAATATATTTAACTTTTTGTCTGAAAGACATATTAACAATATGGTATTTCACAATATTATAAATCACCCTATATACTTAATCTAGTCAAGCAACTATGGGGTCGCATGAGTTAGTTCCAAATACAGATCCAATTTTAGATGCAGAGGAGGAATTATATTTCGGCAATGATGCTAACATCTCTTCTCATCCTCATGCCGGTCCAAATTCACAAGAGAATAATGAGGCAATCCAACCTTTCCAAAACGATTGTGCTTGTGCCTATTGTGGTATAGATTCTCCCAAATGTGTTATCAAATGTAATGTTTGTAATAAATGGTTTTGCAATTCAAAGAATGGATCAAGCAGTTCGCATATCATCAATCATTTAGTATTTTCACATCATAGTGTCGTTTCTTTACACCCTGACTCAGATTTAGGTGATACAGTACTAGAATGTTATAATTGTGGAAGAAAGAATGTATTTTTGTTAGGATTTGTTTCTGCTAAAAGTGAAGCTATAGTAGTTCTTCTTTGTAGAATGCCATGTGCACAGACTAAAAATCCAAATTGGGATACAGAGCAATGGCTGCCATTGATCGAAAATAGACAATTTCTTTCGTGGGTTGCAGAAGAACCTGATGATGAAGCCAAATTAAAGGCCAGATTAATTACACCAAGCCAAATATCCAAATTAGAAGCCAAATGGAGATCTAACAAGGATGCCACAATCAATGATATCGATATTCCAGAGGAACAAGAAGAAATTCCACCATTATTATTGAGATATCAAGATGCTTACGAATACCAAAGGTCTTATGGACCATTAATTAAATTGGAAGCAGATTACGATAAACAATTAAAAGAGTCACAAGCTTTAGAACATATCTCTGTCTCATGGTCCTTGGCATTGAATAATAGACATTTGGCCTCTTTCTCTTTATCTACCTTTGAATCCAACGAACTAAAGGTTGCAGTTGGGGATGAAATGGTTCTATATTATTCAGGCTTGCAACATCCTGATTGGGAAGGTCGTGGTTATATTGTGCGCTTACCTAATAGTTTCCAAGATACATTCACACTAGAATTAAAGCCAAATAAAACTCCACCACCAACACATTTAACGACTGGTTTTACTGCAGAATTTATTTGGAAAGGTACATCATATGATAGAATGCAAGATGCATTGAAAAAGTTCGCTGTTGACAAAAAATCTATTTCAGGTTACTTGTATTACAAGATTCTTGGTCATGATGTTGTAGATATTACATTTGATGTCCCGCTGCCAAAGGAATTCTCCATTGCACATTTTAATAAATTAAATGCGTCACAATCACATGCTGTTGAACATGTACTGCAAAGACCATTATCGTTAATACAAGGTCCCCCAGGTACTGGTAAGACAGTCACTTCTGCTACCATTGTGTACCATCTTGCTAAACTACATAAGGAAAGAATTTTAGTGTGTGCTCCTTCTAATGTTGCCGTGGATCATTTAGCTGCCAAATTACGTGATCTTGGCTTAAAAGTGGTAAGGTTGACTGCAAAATCAAGGGAAGATGTTGAAAGTTCTGTCTCTAATTTAGCATTACATAATTTAGTGGGCAGGAGTTCCAAAGGTGAATTGAAAAAATTATTAAAATTAAAAGAAGAAGTGGGTGAATTATCAGCTTCTGATACGAAGAAATTTGTTAAATTGGTCAAAAAGTCTGAATCTGAGATTTTAAATAAAGCTGATGTTGTTTGCTGTACTTGTGTTGGTGCTGGTGATAAACGTTTAGATACAAAATTCAGAACAGTATTAATTGATGAAAGTACGCAAGCTACTGAACCTGAATGTTTGATTCCAATTGTCAAAGGCGCAAAACAAGTAATTTTGGTTGGTGATCATCAACAATTGGGTCCGGTTATTTTAGAAAGAAAAGCAGCAGATGCAGGGTTAAAACAATCCTTGTTTGAAAGGCTAATTTCTCTAGGACATGTTCCAATCAGACTTGAAGTTCAGTATCGTATGAATCCACATTTAAGTGAATTCCCAAGTAATATGTTCTACGAGGGTAGTTTACAAAACGGTGTTACTATTGAACAAAGAACTGCTACAAAAAGTTCATTCCCATGGCCTATCCATGGTGTACCAATGATGTTCTGGGCAAATTACGGTAGAGAAGAAATCTCAGGCAATGGTACATCATATCTAAACAGAATTGAGGCTATGAACTGTGAACGTATTATAACAAGATTATTCAAGGATGGTGTAAAACCAGAACAAATTGGTGTTATTACTCCTTACGAAGGTCAGAGAGCATATATTTTACAATATATGCAAATGAACGGCTCTATGGATAAGGAATTATATGTTAAAGTTGAGATAGCATCTGTAGATGCATTTCAAGGTCGTGAAAAAGATTATATCATTTTGTCTTGTGTTCGTGCAAATGACCAGCAAGCTATTGGTTTCTTAAGAGATCCTCGTCGTTTAAATGTAGGTTTAACACGTGCAAAATATGGGTTGGTTATCCTTGGAAATCCAAGATCTTTATCTAAAAACCTATTGTGGAATCATTTATTAATTCATTTCAGAGAAAAGGGCTGTTTGGTTGAGGGTCCATTAGACAACTTACAAATCTGTACTGTTCAATTGACCAAGATGCAACCAAGAAAGGAGAATCATTATGAAGAAACTTCCAACAGCCAATTTGACATGGGAATGGGAATGGGTGTTGACATGGGGAACCAAACCCTTAATCAAGGATTTGATATGCAAAATTTCATGTCCTTCCAGATTCCAGGTACCAACATACCATTTGTTCCTGGATTAGATTCTAATAATGATTTTATGTCTTATGCCAATAGTGGTACTTGGAATTTTGGTAATTTTACCAGTCCATATTCTATGAGCAACGATCCTAATCTAAATAATAACATTTATCAAGGTTTAGATCGTCCATTAGATTCAAACTATGCTCAAAAATTAGATAATGCCGAGGAAAGTCAGAATAAGAAGAGCAGTAGTGATGCATTAACAAAAGGGTTTTCTTCTCTAGAAATTTAATTTATTATAACGATTAATCATTGTCTTTTCTAATTGATAAGATATTTTTTTGTAAAAGAAAAACTACATTAATAAAAAGGTTACAAGTACTAAAACTTTTAGAAGCGATGGAATCAAGATATTGAAATAACTTCTGGATTGTATATTGGTTTTTATAGATATGTTAAATTTACTGTTCATTTACTTAAATTAAGGGATATTCAAACTTTTGGTACATGTGTACAATATTGAAAATATATAAAATCTTTATGATTGTGCATTAAATAGTAATATTATAATCGTATATATATTTTGATTATTATTAAACAGCAAAACATTTTAACACGATAAAATATGCGTAGAAAGATTATATATTCACACAGAAGGCGAGTGGAAGTTTAAGATAATACATTAATCTTCTATTACTTTTTGTCTCCCTTCTTTTTTTCTCAACCTTTTTCTTCTTTGTTTGCTGAGTTTAAGAAAACTTAAATAGAAACGACTAGATGAGCTGTAATTCTTCCAAAATATAAAAACAACATTAGCAGTTTTTATAAGCATTATTTCTATTGTTTCATTCCAAGATCTTTTATAAGCCGATCAGTAATTTTTGTATCTTATATTTGAACAATAATTTTTTTTTCTAATTGTCTTCTTATTTTTATACAATACACTTTTTATTTCGTCCTCACCATTAAACACAAGGCAACTCTGATGGCTGAGTATAAAGAGATTGCTTTGGTCTTTTGTCTTCGAGATATCTTTTCTTCTTTTTTTTTAGTTACGCTCCTCTTTTTTTATTTTGAAAATAACACAAATAAAAATTAAAATTTTTTACTTATTTGGTGAGTAGATAATATTCCCGTCCAATGTAAAAAAATAGGGTTCTTTCAAAGAAAGTGTAGTTTTCCTTTTTTAACGTTCATATAATAAGGATTAAAGATATCTCAAGAAGAAATAAGATCCCGTATTAGTATAAAGTATAGTACAAAAAATTTTCCAAAATTACTTGAAGTAATTTTGTATATTGCATAAAATATTAAAGTTTAATTATTTGGCTTCTTAACAGCTTGTATAAGTTTTTATTGTCATGAATGTTGTGCAATATTTAATCAATACAAACCTTTATTATTCAGAGATATACATTTGTAAATTTCTTTGAGCATTAATTACAATCAGGTTTACAGAAGATTAAGTTTTTATAGTTAATAATCTTTATAGAAACCTTTAGGGTTTTAAAAATTTATGGAAATTTTCTTAAAACAATAGAAACATTTTGTCTTATATAATGTTCTTTGGAAAGAATTAAAGTTTCCATTCTCTATTGTTGTTTTTCGAACTCTATTTCCCATACTAAAGAAAAATGGAAGATCCGAAGAGTAAATACGCTTTCATGAAACAATAGAAAACCGTCCGATCGGGTGATACTGTAGAAAGAGATACAGAAGAAGAAAAAACAATATTATCTGATTACATAAGAGGAACATTATACAGATATATGTGTGTGAAAAGAATTATTAATATTACCATTGTTACTAATAATAATAAAACACTGTAAAAAGAAAAAATAACGAAGTATTAAGTTATATCAAAAATTATTATAAAAAAAATCATAGTCGAGAAAAAGATATATAATTAACATACAATTTTAGAATTCAATTGATAAACATGAAGATTTGCATTTATTAAATATTAATTTTCATCTATAATAATTCCTAAAGTAACAGTAAACTACAAGTACAACAATTCGACATATCTAAAAAAATTTAATTGAATCAAGAAATTACATGTTATTTATCATATTATAATGCCTTTCTCTACAGATTTTGAACCAGTCGCTTTAAAGGATACTGATTTATTTAAACCAATTAAAGTTGGTAAGATCACATTACCACATCGTGTTGTAATGGCTCCTGTCACTAGAATGAGAGCTCTTCACCCAGGGAATATTCCAAACGGTGATCTTACTCCGACATATTATGCCCAAAGATCTCAAGCCCCTGGTACTTTGATCATCACTGAGGCTTCTTTTATTTCTCCACAAGCTGGTGGTTATGATAACGCTCCAGGTATTTGGTTAGATGAACAAAATGAACAATGGAAGAAAATTTTCCAAAAGATTCACAATAATAAATCGTATGTTTTTGTTCAAATGTGGAATTTAGGCAGACAAGCCTTTCCAGATTGTATGGCAAGAGATGGCTTACGTTACGATTCAGCCTCAGACGATGTATATATGGATGAAGAGACTAAACAGGCTGCTATTAAAGTCGGTATTAAACAACATGGTATTACAAAGGAGGAAATTAAACAATACATTAAGGAATATGTAGAATCATCTAAAAAAATTATTGCTTCCGGTGCTGATGGCGTTGAAATTCACAGTGCTAATGGTTATTTATTACAGCAATTTATAAATGCAAGCACTAACAAGAGAACTGATGAATATGGTGGGTCAATTGAAAACAGAGCACGTTTTACTCTAGAAGTTGTAGACGCCTTAATCAATGCTATTGGTGCTGAAAGGGTCGCCATTAGATTATCTCCATTCTACAGATCTGCTGGTATGCTTGGTGCAGATGAACCAGAAGTGTTTGAAATGTATTCATATATTTTAGACGAATTAGAAAAAAGGGCACAAAACGGTAAGCGTTTAGCTTATGTGCATTTTATTGAACCAAGAGTCACCAAAGGCTGGCATGAAAATGATGATGGTGCTGACTACCAACACAGCAACGACTTTGTTTATGATCATTGGAAAGGACCTGTAATTAGAGCTGGTAATTTTGCTGCCCATCCAGACCTTACTAAAGCGGCCTTGAATGATCAAACTTTAATTGCATATGGTAGATACTTCATTTCTACTCCTGACTTAGTCCAAAGACTAGCAAAAGGTTTGCCATTGAATAAGTATGATAGAAGTACTTTCTATAGTCCAGATGCAAAGGGTTATATTGATTACCCAACTTATGATGAAGCCATCAAGTTAGGATGGAAATAATTTACCAGTTGAATATCTTTATGTAGGGTTTTTTATGTACATTAGTTGATCCTTTGTTAAAGTGTATATAATCATATGTTCTTCAAGAAATAGGCAATAAGAAAAGGAGAAAAATGCAATCCTAATAGGGAATCAATCAAAGCAATGAACATAAAAAAATAAGATAAATAAATAAATAAATTTAGAGTTAAATCTATTTTTTATATAAATAACTACGAAGGAAATCCATATAAAAAGTTCAACAAAAGGGGATTGGATCCATTTTGTGACACTTTAAAGAAATGGGAGTTAGGGAGATATATTTCCTGTTAACTACATTCTTAAAAGTTTTTTTAATTGTCTTTATGAACATCCAAAATGGGTTAATAAGAAGATTTTAGTTTGTAAAGTTTTGTTTTCTATTTTATTTGATAAGGATATGTTTATCACTTTTTTCTAGAGGCCAATCTGGCAGAATAAAAGGAAATTTTTTGTTACAAAAAGATTTTTTTTACAATTAAAGAGTGTTTTACTTTCTGAAAAAGGTGCTTTAAACTCTTTGTTGCTAAAAGTCATTTTAAAAAATTTTTATAGATAAAAGCAAGATGCTCTTAAATAAACTTCTCACGATATTTGAAATGCTGATATGAATAAATTTAATCTTTCTTATAAGAATCTTATGTGTTGTTAAAACAAAAGATAACATACATACATATATACATATTTAATACTAATTAATTATACCATTTCTCTTATAACAGCTTCATGTGGGAAAGTAGGATCAGTTGGATCTTTAATGATATTAGTATTTTGAAATTCTTGATGTTTGGCATATGCTACAGCATATGAAGCAGCTGAAATAGTTAAACCAATGGCTACGACAAGTAGGCTAGTAATCATTAATATTGATGAACAATATTGGATGATTGCCATACCCAAATAAAATAATGCACGATATCCATTTGTTTCAAATTTAGAGATAAATTCAATAAAATTATCACTCAAGGGACATATTTTTAATAAGAATGGGATCTCAATAAATAATATGATTAGTCCTTGAATGATACTTACTATACCAAATGCAATGACACCGTTGACATGGAAAAGATTGGCAACACCTAAAGCAATGCATAGGATAATATTGATGTATCCAAACCATTTCCCATATACACTAAAATTGAAACTCTTCAAATCTTTTAATATCCCTGCTATGTTAATGAACTGTCTAATATCTAACACCATTTGATCTGTTTTTTATATTTTTCTTGTCTGTTGATTTATTTGATTCTCTAGTGAATCTGTGTGGCTGATATATTTTTGATAGTTAGTTATTTGTTCCTTCAAAAAAGTCTATACAGGCAACAATAATATGTAGCTGTATATATATATATATACATACATATGTTAATATGGCACCTGTCATATATAAATATATTCTTTAAGTAAAGGTTAGTTGCTTTGCTCCTCTGTTCTAATAATTCGGATTTCATAATTGCAATGTTTTTAAACGATAGTAGTTGAATTATCGGAATTCCCCTTTTGCTAAGACAGAAAAATGAAACAAACCAACGAAGACGCAAAAAAAAAATGAAAAGCCTTGCCAATTTGGCCACCCTCTTTTCGCTCCAAGGAAAAAGCACATCGAAAGCGAATTTTGTGACATTTTTTTTGGTGTTTGGAAAAGAAAAATTAGAGAAATAAAGAAGAGATAAGAAGAGAAAGTGGATTACTGGGACAAACAAAAGCATTAAAGAGTTAAAAAACTTTGTATTACTCTTTTCTAAACTCGTAGTTAACCCCTCCAATAGCTATTGCAAAAAAAGAAGTATTTTTAATTTGGTGTAGGAACTAATACATATATATATATAAACTAGAATTTCTGCTAAACACTTTTCTCCTTTAATTTTTTTTTGTTATTAGTTGTTTCTTCTTTGTGTTGAGGTTTGTGTCAAATTGAAAGCAAATTTAGAAAAGAATAAATATGTTGTCTTTAAAAAATATTGTAAGTACATTTGGTACTAAAAGAGTTCCTGGGGTTTTCTTGCATACTTCGGTGATTAATCAAGCCAATGCATCCTCGAGAGCAGAGTTAAAGAAGGATTTGATTAAAGAGAAAGGGTTGAAAAAACCAGCCTCTGCATATATCCTTTTTACTAAAGTGGAGAGACCAAAGATTAAAAGAGAAAATCCAGAATTAACTACCATGCAAATTTCTTCTAAATTAGGTGCCAAATGGGCAACATTATCTCAAGTGGAAAAACAACCTTTTGTTGATCAGTATAATCAAAATTATAAGATATACAAAGATCAATTGGCTCAAATAGAAAGTAAACTACCACCGAAGAAACCAGTCAATGGATTTGTTTTGTTTGGAAATGAGATAAGATCTCAGTTGAAAATAGAATTTCCAAATATTGATCAAATTGAAATTACCAAGAAGATTGGAGAAAAGTGGAAGAATTTACCTGAACAAAAGAAAACTCATTATAATGAATTGTATAAGCAAAATATGATTGAATGGAAAAAACAAAGCTCTGATAATAACTAAATAATAATAATAATATACTACTTTTATTTTAACTATATTCTGTGATTGTTTTTGGTGTATTATCATTTTTATATTTCTAAAACTACTTTGGTAAGTATACAAGTTTCTTTTTTTTCTTCTAACTTAAAGGCTCGCCAAATTTTAAATTCACATCATTTTGGAATTTTGAAAGTTTGATGTTACCATTTTTGATAGGTTTTTATATTTTTAATATTATTATTGTTTTTATTGTTTTTTTCTCTTTCTGTTGTTTATGTATCTTTTTAATTCGTCAAATAGCTAATTTTGAACAATGATGTTTTTAATCACCAACAAAATCATTTGTTTGAGTAGGTGAACTGAATCATATCTTGATCTATAAACAGTTTAGAAATATTTTACAGTGTTGAAGTTATCATGAACGAGGTTGGTAACTTAATTGTCAACATCTTTATTTGTTTGAAGATTATTCTTCGATTTAAATGTAAATTTATGATAAATGCGTCATTGATCAAGTATTTTTTTAGATTAGCATTGGAAATAAATTTGCTACAGGTGTTATAACACTGAATTAGACCTGATTATCTTGTATGATGACCAAAATATTGACTTTCTTATAATGATTAACAGTTTTGTATGCAATGCCTTATGAAAATAGTGATATAATAGGATAGAAGGACATATTAATTATATTGTTATGGGCTTGAAACCTAGCATATTTCCAATTCTTCAACTTTTAACTAAAATTATAATGTTTTTGAGGTTGGGATGAAAAAAAATAATTGAATCAATGTCTGATGAAAAATATTAGTTAAAGCCAAATATTAACCTAATATAACCTGATCGTTATATAACTTTTTGATAAAAATTAACTTTAAGTTGTCTAATTCAACAGATTTTTCCAGATTATATATAAATCAGCAAGAAATCTGATTCATGTTAATGGACTTATGTTTTTCACTATTTAATTTTTATAGAGGCCATATCAAATTTTTTATTCAAAAGACTACATCTCCTCATTTATGGATAATATTACGTGAAAAATTTTTTATAATGTACTAATTTCTGAATATATTAACGTTGAGCTATTAGATTGTTGTGCTCTTTATGAGTATGTCTTATATAATGTAACACAAATTATACAGGTTTTTGCACTGATTTTCAGTTTACTGAAAAAATGACATACATGTTATTATAGAGTTACAATATCTGCATTGATTCTTTCTATATTTTCTAAGTTTTGGGCTACTGCAGATGCTTTTCATCATGAAGATTTCACAAATGCGTTTAGTTGTGGTGGGTTTATAGCATGATGGATAACTACTCAGTCATTTACGTGGACTGTAGGAGATATTGATGAAGATGTCTTGAGTATTATATTCATCGATAATCAAGTTTATTTAAGATTCTGAGTTTTAGGATTTGTAATAATTTCTGTTGCTTTCACTTTTTTATCCCCTTTGTTTTATATAATGCTTTTTATAGGTATAGTTATGTTACTATAACAAAAGTAATTTTCATAGATATATTTAAGTGTCATGTAAGTAGAAATTATGATATCCTAATTGTGTGGATTGGTTAATGAAGAAAAATAATAAGAAATGAAAATATTCTATATCTTAGTTCTTATGCTTTGTACTTGTGAGGACAGTGTAAAATTTATTCTTCGATGCTAATTGTCTTCTTGCCTTTTTGTAGAAGTTCAATAAAGTGATAAGAAAAAAGAAGTTTAAGCAATTATTCTATTGTTTTCAGTAACCTTTGATTTATTTAATGTTATTGGTTTTGAAAGCATGTGAACTTTTTTGGAAAACTTTGACACTCAGCTCCACTAAATAAGGGTAAGTTTAAAAGCTAGTGTCAAAAAAAATTTTTTAACGGTTGTTATTGGGAATTATAAATTGCATTTTGTTTATACTTTTATAAAGTTAGATAGGGAATTAAGAACATACATTTAGTTTTGATAGTTAAAAAAGAATACCAATGTGTGGTTTAGATGGAACTTGAAAGGTAACTCAATAAGCTTAATGAAACATGGGTTTGAATACTGTGTTCTTCCGATAGAGTATATATTGATTAGTAAAAAAATTAGTTGTCTCAAAATTTAAACAATGGCTAAGACCTAATAGAATATATTAAGATGATCATATCATGTATTTTTTCAACACTTTGTAAAGAATCGTTTTTTATGAATTTTATATAAGACTTTATTTTTTTCACATATTCTATGAAAAAGATATATTTGGCAAACCATAAGAAATGAGAAGTTTGGTGTGTTCATGACTTCTGCAATGTACCAAGATTCATTAAAATCCATCTGGAATTTATGGCTTAATTTTTTATGTATATAAATTTCTCAGTATTATTTCATTTAGTGAACTAAATATTTGATTTACTTAAACATTTAACAAACGATTATTGATAAATTGAAAATCGCATATTGTAGACTAGACAAAATTCTTTAAGTTAAACGAATAAGAATTAGGCTTTAAAAAAAGAAAATATTAATTTCAGAAAATAAATTACTATTTTTCCAAACAGACAATATAGATGACTCAGTAAAAACGAGTGAGTCATGTGTAAGTTCAAACATAGTAAGTACCCCCAATGAGTTAGTGAAGTGTGATTGTTTGCTACGCCTACTGTTGGTTAAGAGGTTTTTGAGGTTCTACTAAATCGTTGATAATGGTGTATAAGTCACTTACTAATACAACAAGTTAGATAATTGATTAAATTTCAGAAATATATAAAAGGACAACAGTTTGGAATGGTTGATATTAGTTTGTAACAATTCTTGTATATAAAAAATATAATAATGAAAAAGAGTCAGTCAAGCAATAATGAGTCAATAAATAAAAAAATAACTCTAATATTATAGTGTTTCTATATTACCTTGTTATTACCCATTTATCCATTCAATAGTTCAGTAGTTAGTCATAGTTTACAAGTTATAATCTATCTATTTAATAAGAATTATGTTAAATCTTAGTCAAAACACTTCATGTTATATAGGTAAGTGGTCTTTAGTTTTATTAATTAGTCGGGAAACGGGAGTAATATCATACAGATAATTTATTAATAATCAAAGATAGTAATTGTTGGAAGTCGGAGCCCTTAGTGTCCATGGTAATGGTAGACATCATTAAGTTATAGATGCTTGTTTTATTGTGTACTAAATACATGTATATACTTATTATGTAGTCTATACAGTATGAACTATTTTATTCATTCTAACGCTTTTAAAGTTGTTTCATTTTTTTGAATCTCTGAAAAACATATTTGGTGACAAATAAAATGTCTTCCTGATATTATGGTACATCCGTGCACCACATAATATATAGAAAAACTAATTAAAGATAATTCTTATGGAAATGACAGTAATAAACTCTCATTTTCCAACAATATTATATATAAACATAAATAGAACAACAAGCAAGTAACAAGAAGTAACTTCGAGTAAATATATTAGCTCGATAAAAGCTGTTCAATATATAAGACCATTTTAGTACTTATATTATCGATTATGGTTGATTACTGTCTCGATTATTTGAATAACTGTTAATATTATTTGCGCTTCTCCAAAATATACAAAAGAATCTAATCATTTTATATCCTACCCCGGTATTAAGGCGGTTTCGTGGTCTAGTCGGTTATGGCATCTGCTTAACACGCAGAACGTCCCCAGTTCGATCCTGGGCGAAATCAATTTTTGCTGCTCTTGCGAAATTTCAAACTGTGATATTTTGGCAAAAAATTTATATTTTATGACATACGAAATCCTGGTGTCACTATAAATGATATTATGGACTTTTTAGTTGACGATGACGTTCTTGTTTTTCTTGTTCATATACATATATATGCCTCTATACCTATATATGTTGGTTTATTCTTCGTGTAGAGTATAGTTTATGTATCATTTATAGTCAACAACTAAGAGTCATTTGCCTATTTTAGTGTTCTAGAAGAGTATACCTCTCGTAATAGATCTTCATCTACTATATTCTTCCTCGCTTTTGCGTATTCATAACATTATCTAGTCCTTTTTATGATAGCCTCTTAAAATATCGTTATATCTCATAATTTCATATGTAACAAATAACTCTTTTTGTAGTATAATAATATGTTGTAAAAGATTTTATAGAACGAATTAGAAAAATATACTACACTCATATCTAATAGGGTAGTGTACTATTGATTTAAACTATTTGTAATAAAAAGTATAATTTGTCAACCATATAAAGAGAACGAAATTAAGAATTTTTTTATTCATCATATATGATTGTTTATTACCCATAATTATTGTGTAAGGAACCCGACTGGAAATCCAGTAGATATGCAATTCCGAGGGTAACACCTGAATGTCTGGATGGAGGATTGGTACAGCCATGTGCGCAGCGGCTCACATAAGGCATTGAATCTGATTGGAGGATTTCCAGGGAGTGAGAATTATATCAGATCTTGTCAAGAGGCCTTTGATTATTGAGAGATATGCCAGGAGTAATCATCTTATTTAAATACATCTTAGTAATGATATTAAGAAGTAACTCTTAATATCATACAAGACTAAGAGGAATAATGACAAGAAGTAGTAATACTACATTAGGATTATTAATTAGTGATACATAGAGCTTACGCAAGAGTGTTTATACTTATACTAATTGATATGATTCATCCATTTACATACAACAACTCTTAAATATTGTCGATATAGTAGCTCATTACTTCACACATTATGATAACCTTTTTTATTTTATTTTATTACAAAAGACATTATTTTAAAATTTATAGAGCTCTGTTTAAATATGACTGAGTACTTCAAAAGAAATATGGTTGTGTGTTATGTTGAATAAATTAATGGAATTTATACATCCATCTGAGATGTGATATTTTTCCTTGTTTTTTTGTATAATAAATAAAATATGCGAGAATGACCTTTTTCTTCAATGACTGACTCGTATATTTTTATGTCCTGTGGATATTTGTTATTGTTAATACTGTTTCGTTAATATTGCTGTATCAAAATGATTCTACTACCTGTATACTTAGAGTATATGGTGAGTATATCTTCAATATTTTCCACAGCATAATATAAGTGCGTAATATATAAACCCTGAATATTGTTTAAGAAGGTAGTTATGCCTTGGTAAGCTTAAAGAATAAGATACATGACGATATATACATCTTACTCCTTAGAACTTCTTCATGAAACTCATTTTATTACACAGTTTATCAATGTTAAAAAATCATTCTTATGTGAATTAATTCTTTTTGGTAGAACAATTCCTAAATTGTCCTAAATTTTTCTGTTGAAATAGTTAATACTTAGATAATATTTTTTAATACTCTTGTGGACTAATTTGTGAGTTATATTTCTTGATGGGGTAATGATAGTTGATTATCTGTTAATAATACCTAAAATACAAAAATAAATTAAGAGTTCAAAAAATATTTATCCCAGACCCCCCGTTTTAATATATATTCATGACCCCTCTGATGCGTAATAACTAAAAAAAAAAGCGTACCGAATAATTTGTTATAACTTGGATATTTAAATAAGCTTAGTATATCTTCTATTTTCCGGTATTAAATGAAGCGGCGTTTATTAGCTATATTTTGATTTGTCTATATAAAAACGCAATATAAATTGACATTTCGGATATCGCCTTGATGCTTTTAATAGTAATTGAAGCATAAAGTTTTAATGTATTATAGTTATTTCACATATAATATATTATAGGTGTTCAGGCCCCTCGGTGAGCCATGTAGATTCCTATACTATATTTAGAAATAAAAAAGTAATTTATCGGTCTTTAACTGCAATCAGTACTGTTATCAGATATGGATGAAGTATATTTAAACTTCTTTATATAAATTTATGATATAAAATTAAAAATGCTTCTATAGAATTCTAACTATGAATAATATTTTTCCGAGCTGTTTTACATTAAACTACACTCTATAAATTATTTGATATTTTTATATTTTACTTCATATAATGTAATATAAAAATTGACATTATAGATTTGATCACCAATATAAGTTATTTTAAGGTTATTCACTTTCTTCCTACAGACTAAGAATTAAGGTAGGCGTTATAATAAGGGAAAAATTGTAATACTTTATTTAGGCCATTATATATTCGTCTAGTAAAGATGTATTCTTTGTAATGTGAATTTTACCAAATGATTGTTCTTGGACCAAATCTACGTATCCTGTCGTTGCTAGGGTTAACATATTGAAAAAGGCATCACTGGCTTCTTGTTTTGAAATAGGACTGCTATTTTGATAGATTTTGGTATGTTGTTCGACAACTAAATCATTAAATAAAATTGAATCTTCTTTCATCTTTAATGTTTCGACAACATGATTGATTGTAGGATTAATATTTTCACTGGTCGGCAGCTTCATGTGTTGATCGTTATCGTTGTTATCTATATTATTGTTTTTGTAAGGACTAGAAAGAATATTATTATCGTCCATATGCTCCTCAGTATTCAATTGGTTAGCAATATCTGCATCTAAAGGAGCAATCATATCTGGCTCTAAATCCTGGTAGGGCTCTCCATTATCCAAGGAATTGGCATCTAAATCTAATGAATTATCATACTCAGGTTCCTCAATACCTTCATATGTGTTATTTGTAACTTTTGGCTTTTTCAGATTCCGATAATCTAGATATTGTGTAGTTATGACATTAGGAATATAATCTAAATTACCAATCATTTGTTCCCACAGCCTTTTTTGGTTTAATTTTATTATTGAATGTTTTTTAATTACCACATGCTTAGACACAATTGTCAAAGATTTGTTTTTCAACTCTTCATCTGTTAATTCTTGACTGAAATCACTTTCAACTGGAATGGTGTGTTTTAATAAGGGATTTCTGGTAGATGTATTTTTTTTGCTGTTATGTCTTTTTTCATTGTTGACGATTTCATTTTCTGGTTCTAATTCCAATTCAGACTGTTCTTTTTCAAGTTCTAAGTCAAATCCAAAGTCAGTTGGTTCATGGATATCCACTGATTCAGCTCTTCTTCCGAGTTCAATAGAACCATGTGATATATCAGTATCCATATTTATCCCTTCGTTATTTCCAAAATCTAGATTCCAATTATTACCATGGTAATCTGTATTGCCATTATTAATGTTCATTTCCGAATGTTCAACTGTAGGTTCTGTATTTCTAGTACCTTCAATCCATGATGGCTTGTCCTGGATAGAAGTATTTTGACCATTAACCTCTTGTATATCGAAATCTAGATCAAGATTGGAGTTTTCATAGATATTGGGATCTTCGTTAGAATCAAATCTTCTACCAACTTCAATGGATATATCAAAAGAATTATTTGGATTAGTTGTTTTGGTAGCTCCTTGAACTTGACGTTCCATATTATCAAACTTGTTCAATAAATGTGATGCAGAAGAAATATTCTCATCCAAAAAATCTAGACTAGGTAAGGCAAGCACTTCCTTTTCTGTGACTGTATCTTCTAAAATTAAATGACCAATTTTGGCGATAGTAGCGTTTTCTGTCATCGTTACATTAATTTGTGAAGATGTCTTAAACAATGAGCTAATCTTGATTAATGTATCTTTAATATCAGATAAAAGAAAACCTGCTTGTTTAGAATAAACACGAACTACACCATGTAATAATTCACCTGAAGTACGTAACGTGATATTATTAATTGAAGCATGCCCTTTATCTTTTTCTAAAATTGAATTGTTTCTATCTTCTAAATTGTAACCTACAACTTTTTCGATTGCTTGAACAGATTTACTTATATCAGTTTGTAGAACCGATGTTCGAGAAACATTGGACATATTTGAAGCAAGCCATATTTGGGCCAAAGGACTTTGATTATTAGCAATGTTTAACATTATGCCTGGTTGTTGTGTGTCCATTTTTTTTTCTGGAAAAGTTTTAATATTGCAAAATTACCTATATAATTATTTTTTTTATTAGTGAGATAGCAAAGTTATAAAAAGAAATTTAGATAGCAAATAGAAGTATTATGTATTTTTTTTTTACTTTTTTTTTGGTAAAAGATTATATTAGTTTGTATTTGTTTATGTTCTAGCTTAGGTTGTTTTATGACGTCTTGTAACTTTTGATATCATCTATAAGAGTATGTGTAAGTTTAAACCCAAATCTATTTATGTTTATTCTTAAATTTCACCATGTTAACGTGTCATCAACAAAAAAATATTGAAAATTTTAAAATTTCGCGTCAAGAAATTTCGATGTTTACTTTTTTTTTTTGGTGGGAAAAAAAAATTGAAAAAGTTGTAACGCACAAAAGGCTTTCGCCTCTTTACAAATGTGACGGCTATTGAATTTGTAAAGTTTATAACGAAAAGAAGTACTCCTAAGCCGTCAAGAGCCTGTGACGAGTTTAATTTAAGTATTCAGAAATAAATTGGGGTAGGAAATAGCAAAAACGAAGGAAAAGTATTTTAAAAATATCTCTGAAGAGACTTTTATTGTTGTGTTATCTACGAAAGTGTATAGTTGTTTGTTATTGCTTGGGTTATATATCATGTAAAAGATTCTAATACATTTTATGTTTTCAAGTGGATATTTTCAGGGGAAAAGAAGAATAGGGTAAATGTTTTGCTTAGTACTCTTTTAATCTCGTTTTTTAAAAAGTGAATGAAATGAATATCCCTTCAAGTTGTTAGAAAAGCTATAATGACTCTGATGGTTTAAACATATCTAAGTTCCTCAAAATATACAGCTACCAATATAAGAGAATAGTTAAAATAAAAAGTTAGTAAACTATGACAGTTTATCTGAAATATTATGACTCATGGTAAATTATTGCACTTAAAGTATATATAACTACATAGTTCTAATATCCAAAGGTATTTTGGTAAGGCCCCTTGCGTTGTAAAGTTGGACTTTCTACCGTACAAAATATGTTGGGATAGTCATGTTCTATTGATGCTCTTTTTGTTTATAGTTCCGAGGACTTAATATCTAGATTTAATCTAATATACTGATTAAGGGTCACGTTTGTTATAGTACCTATAGTATATGCACACAGTATCTGCTCCTTGCCTAATGGAAAATTTACAGATTAAAAATTTGCTACAAAAAAGATCGTGTATTTATTTATTGTTATATGAATAGAATAATATAGAATATAGAAGAATATATGTATTTATATATATATATAAGAATAAAGACGGATACTCATTTAGTATCCACAAGAATAACTCATTTTAAGGCATTTTGTAGTTCTTCTAAAACGTTAACTTGAAGTTTGGCAATGGCAGAAACCTTTTCATCTTGAGATGTAGCCTTTTCCTTGGCCTTACTTAATAATTGGGCAATATTGTCCTGAGAAAAAGATTCTAAAGGAAATGCCTCTACTGCAGTAACACAAAGTAATGAATTTGGTTGCATTGTAGCAAATCCACCTGGGATAAAAAATTTCTTAGATGTTTTTCCATCTTCTAAAACTTCAACTACACCTGGTGTTAATTGTTCTACAGTAGGAATATGGTTAGCTAGAACACCAATTCTGCCACTTTGGGCCGGGAGATTTACTTGAGTAACCAAAGCATTTTTGTACAGAGTCTCATGTGGTAAAGCAAAGTTCAACTTTAATCCACCAGCAACGGATGTTGCTTCAGCAGCATTAGCATAGGAACGTGTAATTATCTTCAAAGACTTAATTAATTGTGAACGAAACATAATCATAATATACTTTGACTAATCAGAAACAGAAAAAAGAGAATATTGTGTTAGAAGTACTATAGTAAATATTGGAGATAATATTTCAGGGTTCTCTTTTCTAGTGGTGTTGATAAAATGCTTGTGTATAAAGTTTAGATACACCTTTCATTATCTTATAACAAGGAATTATACCTCTTCAAAACGCAGCAACGATGACTCTCCTTTTATTTTTCCTGTCAACTTCTCTTCTTTTTTTTTTATGTCTTTATTTGAATCGTACTTTTATTTTTAAATTTTTCTAAATGTGTGAAAAAAAGAGAAAAATTTCAATTCACTCTATTGGCTAGACGATAAGAGATTATCAAAAAATGTTAAAGAAAATTGAATATTGCTTGAAAAGTGGTTCACTTGATATTCCAGAACAGCTATCCTGCTGTGTGACGTTCATTCAAATGGTCTAAGCATATAAATACCATATATATCATAAAATGTATTAGAAATCTGTCTAAACTTTTTCGGTTGTATTAGATTGTGTCAATACTCAAAGAAGCGTAGAACAGTGGCTGTTGTAGCATTTAAGGTGGTCTTTTATGCACACTATTTTTTATTGTCAATTTAAAAACAATCCATCATGAGTTAAAAGTTTGGTAATATAGGATAGACTTTGAAGATACAAAAGTCTATTGCCCCGGGGAAATAGAAGAATTAAGAAATAGTACAGCATTCGCTATAAAAATGTACACACTCTTGTTACGTTTTCTGACTTAGTAACCTCTTATAAAAAATATAGACTAAATTACATATGAACGATTACTGGCTGACACGCAAGTCGTATAAAGCCTCAAAAAATGATAGAAAGAATGTGCCGAATTTTGTCAAATAACAAAATGGAATATCAACAATAAGTGGTGAATTTACATATCATAATTAGCCATGTAACTTCCATACTTCAATACACATGTATTATAAATTTCACCTTTATAATTGACATGACAGTGGCTTCAAACTCATTTATCTATCTCTAAAGTTAACAGATTTAAATAAAAACATAGACCATGTATTATTACATTTGTATACGATACCTGAAACTAGTTGTCACCTAAGACACATAAATCATAATTCTTGAGATGCTTTGGTAGGTTTAACGGATTTCTTTGGTAATAAATTTTGGTGGATGTTTGGTAACACACCACCTTGTGCAATAGTGACATTACCCAATAACTTGTTCAATTCGTCATCGTTTCTGATTGCTAGTTGCAAATGTCTTGGGATGATTCTGGTCTTTTTGTTATCCCTGGCAGCATTACCAGCTAATTCTAAAATTTCTGCAGCTAAATATTCTAAAACAGCAGTTAAGTAAACAGGTGCACCAGAACCGATTCTTTGAGCATAATTTCCCCTTCTTAATAATCTGTGAACTCTACCAACTGGAAAAGTTAAACCAGCTTTAGCAGACCTGGATTGAGAAGCTTTAGCAGCAGAACCACCTTTACCACCTTTACCACCGGACATGTTTAGAATTTACTGTAATGTTTATAGGCTTTGCTGATAATTGAATATATAATTGATATTTCTTGGCGTATGAAGTGGACAATTGGCAGAAATTTTTACGAACGCTATATACCATGTGAGAGAGAAAATAAACACAAGATGCAAAACCGGAAAAGCAGCTTCCATACAGTTCAAGTTAGATCTCTTTTATAAGATTTTGTGTAGCATATTCTCACGATATGATCCAGATATTATCAAATATAAACTGTTGATAGAACTTGTTTTGGTTGTAATATGCAGTAAACAACGAAAGAGAAAGTTGCTTCAAATTTTGTTAATAAGAGCAAACACATGAAACCATTCTTTAACTTTAAATAGTACCTTGTGCTGAAAATTTCACTACAATAACATTCCAGTCTACGATATTCTAGTACAACTCTTTGGCCTTTTCAACCATTAAGAGTATAAGTTTTCACCTTTTAAAACCACGTACTGAAAATTTCTCCAAATATCCGAATGTTTCAGCATTAACTAAAATTAAAAAAGTAAAAATTTCGTGTCAATTTTTTTGTTCCTGAAATTTCGCTTTGCCCCTTTTTTTTTGTTTATGCTCGCCTAATGTTTTGTTAAAACAATACAGTCACCAATTTTTAGGTTTGATAAAGGCATTGCTATTTCTAAGTTGTTAACATTAATAAAAATATATACTTATGTATATTTCTAAATTCATAACTCATTATGCAAGATATACCCAAGATTGTTGCGTATATAAAGTCAAGATTTTATTTTAGGTGCTATCGAATATTTTCGTTCGTTCTTTTTTTTGATACGTGTATGACTGCGAAACTGATTGTCTGCTAGTCAACGTTGGTTGAGCCCCCAAATCTATATTAATTAACATATTTATCCTTATTTGACTTCGCCCTAATATAGAAAGTAACCATCTATTAAGTAGATAAGCATTTATTAGAAACAGTTCCAATACAGTTAAAGATATGTCTGAAAACAAAGTCGCCTCTAAAGCTCCAGCTGAAAAAAAGCCAGCTTCTAAAAAGGCTTCTACTTCCACTGACATTAAGAAGAAGTCTAAAGTTAGAAAGGAAACATATTCTTCTTACATTTACAAAGTTTTAAAGCAGACTCATCCAGACACTGGTATCTCTCAAAAGTCTATGTCTATTTTAAATTCTTTTGTTAATGATATCTTTGAAAGAATTGCTACTGAGGCATCTAAGTTAGCCGCTTATAACAAAAAATCTACTATTTCTGCTAGAGAAATCCAAACTGCTGTTAGATTAATATTACCAGGTGAATTGGCTAAACACGCTGTTTCTGAAGGTACTAGAGCTGTAACCAAATACTCTTCCTCTACCCAGGCCTGAATAAGATAATATTCTGTATCTAATTATAAAAATGTGTCGAAAAGAAAGCATTAAAAATAGGTAATTTTTAAGCATGTAAATGTAATATTCAATATAATGTTTTTGAGAGTAAAAATTTACCCTTTTTAGTTCCACATGCATTTGATTGTCATCTTATTCGCTTATATATTTTTGCAATCTGTGTTTCTGGGTCAGTGCATTAGATAATATATTAATTGTTTGTTATATATATACATATAGTATGGTTGTAATTATCACTATAAAAAAAACAAGGATGTTTATTTCCGTATTTTTCTTTCTATTGTCGCATTTGTTTAGAAAGGCGACTTAACGACTTAATGCTGTATTTTCTAAAAAGCTTTGTTTATAATAACTAATTCTTTTTGCTATATTTATTAATGATTTATAAAAATATTATTTTGTATTATTAATCTGTGTTGAGAAAAAAAAATTAGCATATTTAATGAGAACAATTTATAATAAACTTTGGTTATTTATTGATGTTTTTTTTGTCAACGGTAAGGGCAGTTAAATAAATACCACCAATTTTTTATTCTTATTAAATTTATTAAAGCATTGAATGTGATTTTAAGCTTAAAACGACTTTTTTTTGCTAAAATCAGGAAAAAAAAAAGGATGTATTTAATGTATATTGGACTATTAATTTTTTTTACTGCCAATCCTCTCATGGCTTTAAATACCAATGAATGTACATACAATAGTACTAAGCTACAACTAGTGAATTTACTCAGCAATTTTTCAAATAATATATACAAAAACAACATCTCCATAATAGAAAATCAGCTAGAAGAATGTTATAATTTATATAAATATTCTTCCTCTAACACTCTCTTTTTTCTGGAAAAGTTATTAAAGGATAAAATAAATAACATAACAGCTACAAACACTTCAGATATTGGAATTCATATAGAGTCACTCAATAAAGGTTTAACATATGCTATTAATGTAAAACCATACTTTTTCAAAAAAGAAGCTTTATCAATTCTTATTAAGAATCCCAATACAAACTTAAATAATTTAGTAAGTATATTTCAGAAAACATCAGTTTACGCTTATAAAGAAGAAGGGACAATTATTCAGTCAATAGAAACTTTTACATCCACTTCTACACATCCAAAATTGCAAAAGATTTTAAAGGATTCTATCATTCTATTTATTCTTTTTGGTTCAATAGCTGACGTTTGTGTTGTTCCACATATGACAATATGTCCTATGATAGTTTTAGTTGGATTAATATCAAGTGCCCTTTGGATGTTTCAAATAAATGATATATTCAATGGCATATTTTTGTGAGAGTTTCTATAGGTTAATGGATAAATAATATTAACCAGTATAGGTATAATCACTCTTACTTAGGTTCTATTTAACATTAAATAATAACAATAGTGTTTTATTATTAACTTGTTATTATGTTATTGTATTTTGAATAATATTAAAAGTTACTTCTAGTATGTCTCTTAATCATTTATTGTTGCAAGATATCAGTCCAAATATTTCATTTAAATTTATTATAAAATCAATATAATGAAATGATATAAAATTATACTAGGAAGTTGGTGTTATTATCAAGTTTTTGGTTTATTTATGGTAAAATATTAGTCATACTACAATTTTATATTATATGCTTTGTGTTTTTTAATTTATATATCTATTCAAAGTATAATAAATAGTATACAGCATTTTATATTTGAGCTTTCTTTAATATAATTTTTTATAGCTTTTTAGTTATTTGTTACAATGAATCTAGATCATTAATAAAATATTTAATCATATTTTAATACCATCAAAAAATTTTTGAATAAAATTTAATGTAAGTATTATTCCCTAGAAATCTACCAAGTAGCTTTGGGGGTCTATACTAAACATTGTTAACGAAAGTATATCAATCCTTTGTTTAGATATTTTCGTGCTAGTTACAGAATTGTTTTTCCACTCGATCCCAGTTGGATTACTCGTAGTTTTAATAAATAAACAATTGAAACATATTTTTTTTAAAGGACTTTAATGTTTTCCCATGAATTAATAATATTGTAAGGGTTATCTTAAGTGATATACTAAAATATGGATACTAATTATATATATAAACACTTACAAATTATATAATTGGTTGATTCTAATTATTAAATAGATTAGTCCTAGTTATTCGTGTTATTCTTCTTTAGATTAAACTTATTAGATAAGATACGAATATTAATGCTAATAATTACCTCTAGCACTATCTCTCAATAATCAAGGGTCTCTTAAGTAAGCTTCTTAATAATTTGCCACTAATGTCCATCTGATGATTATATGTTCATTCGAATACACTCACAACCTTGGGCCCAGAGTTTTGGTTGTTTCAAATCCTTCGCCTCGACATTAGACATTACCTACAGACTACGTATTTCAGAATTTTCAATTAGGGCTCCTTACAAATATCTAGCTACTTATAAAAAAATATCGTTCGAAGACAATAAATATATGTTTTATTATAAATCAAAATTAAAGTATCCCTAAAATAGATTTAAACTGTGACAGTATAATCCACAATCTGCTTTATTTTATCATTTATGTAACAATTTTATGTGTTTTGCAAAATTATTTCTTCCACAATACAAAGCCTGTTCCGGAGAACAAACAAATTCTTATATCTTTACACAGATAATGCATAAGTTTCAAAAATAACAATATACTAACTCTATAAATATATTAAACCACAAATCTATAATTAGAAATTCTATATATTAAAATCTTAAATGTACTTCAAAGCCATGAAATACATAATGGAATAAACTTCGCAGCCTGTTACTTTATTTATATATGCATATATATATATTATAAGCAAGAAAAAAGAATAACAGAAAACATATATAATATTTCACTCAATTAAATTATTTCCCTATGTGTTCAAAAAGTACCTAATGTAATTTAAAACAAATCATTAGTCAAATTATTATTGAGTTCACTTATATCTTATCACAACAAATATAAGATAATGTACCTAAGACATTGGTTCGTCCACTTTTGATTTTACATATGATCTCTACCTCTATAAAAGCTACTATTTTTACTATTTTTAAGGTTTTATCTCCCGAGATGTTAAAGAAAACAATATATTATTACTCATTACCCAACATATCTAGATAAATATATCACAAATTTAATAAATATCTATTTAGATGTTGTATATGATTACATACTATGCTTATAACTATATTTGAACTGTTTTTTTTTACTGTCATTCTTCTTCTAAAGATATTTTATTTTCTTTTTATCTTTATTTCTGTTCACTATATTAGTGAAAGATTCAACAGTCACTACAATTTAATACAATACACTAAACCTTCAACCTGCCATAATTCAACTATTGATCTAAATTAAAACTTTGTTTTCTCCTCAGATTCTAATCCTTTTTTATCACACCAAAAACTTAGTATTACTATTACTAATGATAAAAACTCTCTTACTGACTTATAACATGTACGTGTGAAACATTATGAAATTAATATCTACTCCTCCTTATTCAAAAATCTAGACTTACTTTTTTCTATTTACAAACTTATCAAATAATGTGTTTTTTTGTGTCATCTTTTAGAAATAATTGCCTGTAGCCTTTCAACTGGATCACGTTAATGTTTATAGGAGGAGAGAAATAGATACAAAGAATATATTAATACTAAATACTTTTCTTATTTAAAATATGTTTTTTTTGTTCTTATTTTAAAATACAAAGCAAATATTGCTAAAACTTCAACAAAAAGCACATTTTTCTTCTTTTGAAAGCTAGAAAGTATTTTTAATAAGAGCTTACAATGAAAGTATATTTTGTAACAAATAATTACAAAAGTTTTCTAAAAAAAAATGATATTCAACACCAATTAATCGTTTTACAGCATAGCTAACAAAATAATAATTACAAATGTGCATAATATTCCATTCGAAAAAGGGAGCTCGTTTAATAGTAATCATGCATATCTAATATATATAATCATAGAATCTTATTTATGTTGCATATTTGTTGATCTGTATGTTATCTATTTGATACAAGAATCAGATGCCTTATGATAAGTAATAAGAAGTCACAATAAATGCTATTAATTCCAACCATCTATATACTTTTTCTTGTGCTATCTACATCACTCCGTTTTTTTTTTTTAATAAAAATGACAAACAAATCCTTGCTTTGGTATATTATGGTTGTTGTGCTTTAAAATATAACTCTTACAGATTTTATCTTCCTGCTATTAATAAAGATTTTGTTGCCAATAATACATTTTAATAAAATACTTCAACTAACACAAAAAGCTAACCGAAATTATAATAACCAAGACCATTTACTTAATAAACAAAATAATGTTTTTTCCTATACACTACTTATTGTCAATTCAATAGATGTAAGTAATATTTCCATTTCTCTTTTCCAAAATGTTTCACCTAATCCTAATTTTCTCAACAATGGTAATTTTCCTGTCTACTAATAATTCTTTTTTCAATATCGCCAAACTTTAATACTATAATACCTACATTTTTCCCAATTCATATTCAAGCTACAATACCATCATTAAAAACCTACAATTCAAATTAAACCAATAAAATTTCTTCATTTTCCTTATCACCTATCCATCTTTCTCAAATCAATCATACGCCTCTACCTGACTACTAGCATTGACATTCTCTGCATACCCGTCAAAATTTTATTCACATATTGTCGTCTCACCGTCTTTATTTTTAGATAATCCTATTTCGTTTTCTTCATATTTTTTTATCGATATTTTACCTACAACTTAAGGGCATGTGTCTGAATTTTATGTTAGAGAGTAATCTATAGATTATGATATTTTGTTGCCTATGTGTGAAACATTGCGAAAAAACAAAATCAATAGTTGTTTTCTTTAAATTAATTTTTATCTTGGTAACCTTAAAAAGGTTAAATATACAATCTTATATAATACAAGCAAAGTAAACAAAATTTCTTTTTGTAAAATGTATTTTTTAAATCTTTCTTTTTTTATTTCAATTATATTTTTTATAAAAAATAAATGCGTGTGGATTACATCACACATCGTGACAGATTATTCCAAAATAAGCCGTTTTTCTTTGCAACAAGTCAATGGCCATTTTCGTGAAACCTGATTTTTCTAAGGATATATTTGAAGATACTATTACTAGATAAATTTAAAACATGATTATTATTCAAGTTTAAGAGTAGAACTATTAGTTTCACTTCGTCATTTATGATGAACATTTTACTATATAAAGAAATTTAACAAAATCGATTATATTCTAATTTTGTCATAGTAAAAAAATTTATTATATGATAACATCACTTAACACGTTAAAGGTAAAAATAAAAATATTTCGGAAATAAAAAATAAAAATAAATTAAATTAATATATTTTTAAAATTATATAATTATTATTTATTCATGTGATTACATATAATCGTATATTAAGATATTAATATTTCGTTATAAAGTATTTCACGTCTCACTATTACTTGTTATAATATAACGTACATTCTCTAATCTCTTCTTTCGTGAAAGAAAGATTGTCATTTGGGAATCAAAGCATAAATATTGCAAAGAACACTTATAGATACATTATATATCATTATGAAATTTTGTATGATACAGATAATACTAATAAATTCTTTTGTAATGGAAGATGATAATACTCATGTTAATAAGTATTTCTAACCTCAACTAATAGTTATTATTAAGTCATTCCCACTTATACACTTTTTAATTTCTTGAAATCCAATAATAAATAAAACCTAAAAAAGAATACATAGAACACATTTTATAAAAAGGAAATTTGTTCCTTTATTTATAGTCTGAAAAATTGTATATATGGCTTATTCTCTATAAATAATAGTAATAAATGATTCATATAACTTATGTAATACTAACAAATATACTATATAGTTTCAAAATAGATATCCCTAATGTTAGAAAAAAACTTAGACTATTACAAAATATATACTTTAATTATAACACCTCCAAATTTATTAATATTTTAAAAGATTCATCAAACTGTTCCCTTTAGAGAAATAATTTTGAACATTCTCTGCTTTCATATCTTTAACTACTCAATAATTACTTATTAACTAAAACTAAAACTAATAATGATTTTAATAGTAATAAAAGTTCTATTTCTCATATCATTAAGCAAACTATAAATGTTCGCATCTCATTTTTTATTGATGCTCTAAGAACAGGTATTGTTTCTTTAAACAAGCATACTATTAAAAAGTATATAATTAGATTAAGAGTTCGACTAATATCTTTATTAAATACACTATTGTGGAAATTTTATGATAATACGAAAAATCAAGTTAAAAACTTCATTTGAAATTTTTACCAAATTTACAGAAGTAAATCTCTCTGAAAATAACATCATCAAATTATCAAAAAGCATTTTAAACTTACCTGAGTTTCTCATTTTTTTAAATATTATACCTAATTAATAAAATGATTTGAACAGACTAGAATAAAAGTTTTAAAAAAAATTATATAAAAAGTGAAATTGGTTTTAGTGACTTCTATAACAAATTTCAACTTTTTTAATAAAAAACTACTTCTAAAATTCAGATTTACTCTTAAATCACAAACCAAAATTAAGACAAAAAAGAATAGCAGTAAAAGTTTTTATCCAGATGATAAAGATGGTCATTAAAAGGATAATTACTAAAGAGGAAGATATTTAACTAGTAAGATTATCAATTTATTTTTAGAAAAACTAAAAGCTTATTGAGAGAAAATACTTGACTTTGCTAAGAAATCTATTGACATCAACCCTGGCAATGACGACAACGATATTTGGTACCGAGAAAGTAGGTGTACCTTATATATTAAATGTAATATGAAATTTCTCGAAAAATTTCAAATAGAGGTATAGTTCAAAGGTAACTAGTCTAACTACTTTTATTAATTCTAAAGGAAAAAATGAATAAGAAACCCTGAATATATCTCTATTTAACACTCATCTACCCCGTTTTCTCTATGCAATTTATGCTAACAATGTTACTTGTTTGACACCACTAAGATCTGTAGTATTTAAACATACTGGAATGATAAATATTTTGACAATCAGTTTATATAAATTGTCGATAAATTTTTTAAAGGATATTTTATTGTAGACTATTGACTTTTCATAAATCTTATTGCTGCAAAATACAAATATATTTAAAATTTCTTCCATTCAAAAATACGATTTTGGAAATATTTAGTATACCAGAGTAGGTCATCCCAATCTAGCTATTTATTAAATTATTGCAAAAATAGTATGTCTGTAACCCATATCCATCAATAATAACTTATTGTACCTAATTTGAATTCTATCTAAAAATAAAAATATCAAAGATCACATATCTAACAGTAAAATATATGCTTTCCTTAGATAAATTCAAATAGATATATCGAGTGTTTTTTTAGTGTAATTATAACTATCTATGTTCTTTCCAGAATTCAATCATATTTTCCAAAATATTAGATAACATATACATTGAAAAAATATAAGTCTTATTAGCCAATATACTAAAACAAATAATAAAGAACATATTTTATTAGCAAAAGTATAACAACAGACTTTTCTTTAATAAAAAGTATTTTATATACGCTTATTTATTTTTTTCTCAAAAAATAAAAGAAATAATCCAGGCTAAATCATTTTATCTTTATTATAAAATTTTTTAAGTCATTATCAAATATTTTATTGATAACGACATATTAGTTTGTTTTCAAAAAAGGAAGCTAACTTGTCCAAAAAAATTAAAGAAATTAATTTTTTACGAACGACCTTAATCACATCAGAATTGTCTGACTTAGCACCAAGTTTAGTGCTAACAGTAGTATTATCAGCAATTAATTTCTTTGGGGTAGGTAATGTGACGGTGACTGTTGAATTTTCTTTTTTAATCTTTTCTAAGACAGGGTATTTAATAAAGTATAACACTAAAATTCTTACATGTTTAATATTTCCAGAGTGAGCCTAGGAAATATCTAAAGTATCCACAATGAAAGCCTTGGAAGAGTTTCTGGCATAATCTATAACATCTTTGACTTCATTTTTGTCACCAGAAAAGGAGACAAATTCGTCTTTAATGTCAGTTGGGAAAGTAAACATGACATTATATTTTTCTTTAATCCCATCAGTGTTAATTAAGAGTTAGAACTTTTTTGGAATCTTGACTTTTGTGTTAAAAATCTTTATTATTCAAAACAACACTAATATTATTTTATTGAATGAAACATTTGAAATTGTGTTTAGTTCAAACCAAATATCACTTCAAATACCAACATACTTGGCAATCTCACAAGAATAGCATCAATCATATGACATTAATAAACAGGATCATTAGTCACTGTGTAATAATTATAATGCAATATGCTTTTCTAATATGCTTTTTCCACATGTATTATATATATATGTTTTCGTATATGTTGTATACTATACAAAAACATTATAGGTTTCCTTCTACTGTGCTTTCCATCCATTGTTAATTGTAACATAACAAACTGTAATAAAATGAACGATACATAATGAATTTATATCTTCCTATATATACGTAAAAACAAATTTAAATATTTAATAGAATATGTATATCGTTTCAAGCAGATGCTTTGAATAATTAATAATTATCATTTATTGTAATTAATATCTAACCTTATAGACCATAAGCAGATTTCTCACTTGGTTTTAAACTCTTAAAGAATGGTTGGGGAGGAATACAGGCTCCCAAAGCCCTTCTAGCATGACTATTCATATATTTCAATCCTAGTAAATAACTTGTATTAACCCATCCAAAACCTTCTTTGGCCACACCTTTAAAATCTGCACCTTGATTACCATATTCTGCCTCAACACGATGTGGATCAGTACCTCTTGTTACGTCGTATTTCTCCACTACAATACCATTATAGTCAACAAAAGCTTTTGTCATCATATATAGCCACCTATAAGCCAAGCGTGTAGCAACATCTCTGAAACTATATTTTGATAATCCTTCCCAAGCCAATATCTGATGTGGAGCCCATCCAAATGGATAATCCCATTGTCTTATAGGCCTATTTATGGAAATGGGACCTCTTGAGCTTTCAGTACAGGCAACAATACCACCGAGCATTTCTAGTTTGGGAAGGGCTTTTTCGACCATTAATGAAGCTTGCTTCTGAGTTGCAAGTCCAGCCCACAAAGACCAGAATGTTGTTGCAGATTCATACGAGGTCCTCTTTTTTGTTTTCACGTTGTAATCAAAAAAGAAACCAGATTCTTCATCCCACATGTACTTATTAATTCTATCCTTTCTTTTTTTAGCCAAATCTAACCAATCTTCCGATGCAGATATGGAACCATCATGTGGGTCAACAAACTTATTATCAAAATAGTTTTTAATTACATCTGCAATGTCGATCTCATATTTGTATAACAAGGAATTCAAATCAATTGTAGCAAGATAGGCACAAACACCTTCAAATCTATATGTTGTATCATGTCCTGACTCTCTAACTGCTCTATCATGTAAGAAAAATTCATCAAGAGCTGGTTCATTAATCTGCCCATTGTTGTACATGTCTCTAATCTCTTGTAAAGAACAATTATATTTTTGGGCATAGGGGAATAATATAGTATCAAAATGATCCGGTTCAGTTTCAGGTGGAATACCGATACCATCAGGGTGGTAACATGATAATTTTGTAACAGGATCTAGTCTTGGTTCAGCTGTCCAAACAGTTTTATATTCTTTTATTGCAGCAATAAATGCCCTTTTCAATAAATCTATGGCATTGGGATTGCTACTACCACCAAGTTTTTCAAATACTTTCAACGCCATATCAGTTAAAAAGGGAGGCTGTGATCTACATAGATAATAACTTCTATTGGCGTTTAAAATTTTACCATAATGTTGAATTTCAAATATAAAATGCTCCACCATGCCTTTTGCCACATCGATTTTATTACTTTCCAGTAACCCTAATGCCATTAAATAGGAATCCCATCCGTATAGCTCATTAAATCGGCCTCCAGGTACAGCATACGGATATCCTATCAAAGACTTCTCACCTGTAGATGGGTTAACATGTTCCTCCATTGCTAGTGCTAACAATCCTGGAGTTCTATTTAGAGATTTGACATATTCTGGTGTCACTTTTTTTGGCAAATACTCTACTTCCAGCTTCATTGAGGGATTCAGTTGAGACGCTTGGACAAAAAATTCGTACTGGTCTGGACAATTATGTGGAACATAAATTCTTGGATTTTTTGCTTCTGGTGTATCAATTTTGGTGTCTGCAGCAATGTCACCTATATTGAATAAATCTATTCTTCTAGTTAAGCTGTTCCAAAACTGATTTGATATAAGCCTTGATAATCTATTCACGGGATTTTCATTAATTCTTGCTTCATCTAGAAAAATTTGGTGTTTTCCAAAGCTTTTGGCTATAGTTAATTCTTGTAAAAGATTAGATAACATATAAGTTCCTCTGACGTTAACATGTCTGTAACCAAATGAGTTTGCTGTACCCAATTTTAAAACTTTTGGTCCTGTGTCTTCAATAGTGATTTGATAATTTTTATCAGTATCTTCGTTACGCAATAATTCTTCCAAGATTTTGTCAACGTCTTCGATGAAAAATTTTCTGTTTCCTTTACTAGATGAATATGTATCATCTTCGGAACCACGTCTCTTTAAATGGTAATCGTTTACCAATTCTTTTTTAAAATCAGATACATTGTCAAAAACACTCATAGTTCTTGTTCTATTCAATCTCCGGGGGGTAGATTTATCAGTCATGCGATTTTCATTCGTAACAGTAAGAGCACTCATAAGATTAGAGTCAAAGGCATTACTAGCTGAGTTACTATCGTTGACAGTGGTACCATGAAAGGTACCTGTAGTATAATCATTCTTTTTTCTTGGATCAGTTACTGGACCATAATATACTTCAGCATCAGAAAATGGATCAGTATATTCAGATAAAGAAGACAATCTTCTGTGACGCCTTTTTAGCTGACTATTCAAAGTAGCAGTAGTCGTAGTAGACGTAATTGGCACAGATTTGGATGAGATAGAATTTGGAGAATCAGAGGAATCAGGTGGTAACGATTTTGACGAAGTTAATATCTCTTGACTGTGCTTTGCTGCTTGTATATGATCTTTTATTTGGGACATTCTAGGTTGTTATTTTGAAGTAAATAAAAACTATAATAGCCACTTAAAAAGGGGGCTTAATACTCCAATTTTTATCTGTAATGGCTATCCAAAAATGCAAGAGTAAGATATTATAAGAAGCTAGGCCAGTGCTAACAGACTTATTGTCATGGCAATAGTTATAGTTATAGTTATAGTTATAATTGTTGTATTTGTTCTTGTTCTTGTGTACAGCACACGGTAGCTGATCACCTCTTGTTCCATTCCATTTAATTTTGTTAAGGAATATGTACTTCTTTTTTTTTTTCCTTTTATTTTTTCTTTTTCCTTCAATTCTTCTTACTTGCAAACAACCCTAATTCGGAATTTTCAAAAGGGGGGTATTTAGTTTTAAACCAAATTGCTTTCCAAAGTTAAAAGAATTTTACTGTTTTTTCTCGGTTTCTTCTTTCTGTTTTTATAATTTTTTTACTTTTTTTACTTTTTTTTTTGATTTTTTGTTAGCGTATTAATTATATTTCTTGTTGTCATCGGATTTTTGCAAAAAACCCGTTTCGGAATTAAAACTGGGTGACAAATTGGTAATATTTCCCAATACCGCTTTAAAAAAGAAAAAAAGAAAAAGAAAAAGAAACAAAATTTTTTTTTTCTCATGTACTTTGTTTGACAAGTTTAAATAAATGGATCACATTACAATTAAGATTCCAGTTACTAGTTAAAAGGTTGATTGGAAAATAATTGAGCATTACATATATCCTTAACACTACACATCTCAATAAGTGTCTGCAAAAAAAAAAAAAAAAGAAAGAAAGAAAAAATGTCTGACGTTACTGAAAAAAAGGAAACAACCACTACAGCCACTGAAGCTAAACCTCCAACTTCTGCCGTCTTTTCTATGTTTGGTGGTAAGAAGGAAGAAAAGAAGGAAAGAGATGAAGGTACAAATGATAAACAGGAAGAATCAAATGACAAGAAGAAAGATGAAGACGAAGCAGAGCCAGATGTCCATTTCGAACCAGTTGTTCACTTAGAAAAGGTTGATGTAAAAACTTTGGAGGAAGATGAAACCGTTCTTTACAAAGTCAGAGCTAAGTTATTTAGATTCGATCCAGAAAACAAAGAATGGAAGGAAAGAGGTACTGGTGACTGTAAATTTTTACAAAATAAGGAAACCAAAAAAGTTAGATTATTGATGAGAAGAGATAAAACTTTAAAAATCTGTGCAAATCATATGATCGCCCCAGAATATGTCTTAAAACCAAACATTGGTTCTGATAGATCTTGGGTTTATACATGTACAGCTGATATTGCAGATGGTGAGCCAGAAGCATTTACTTTTGCTATTAGATTCGGTAATAAAGAAAATGCTGATAATTTCAAAAAAGAATTCGAAAAGGCTCAAGAACTAAATAAAAAATAGATGGTAATACGTAATAAAAGAATTATTGAATATATAAGTATGTAATTTTTCTTTTAATTGATTAATTGAATTTTTCAGCTGATAGACATATATTTCTTTGTATATATCTATAAAAGTTTATATATGCGAAACGTATACATTTGACAAACGCTTTTTTTTCTTTAAGCTGGTGGTAAGAATAGTCCAAAAAGAACTGTTTGAACGGACACCCAAAAAAATAGGCATCCAAGATACAGTTTTACCCAGATCATTTTTGTATTGTTAAAGTTCACACCATTTGCATTTAAGTTGGGCGATTTTTTATAATGAGATATTTGATTATTGGTTTTTGCTGATATTAGTGTTTCGGATATATACCATAGATGTAATGGAATAAAACTTGAAACCCTATTGATAATCTGAACATGTGCAAGGAACAAAATTATAAAAAGAAATATAATAGTAATAGCTACCAATGGTATAATAGTGTTGCATCTATTTGGCGAATTATGCAGATTAATAATGAAGTGATGTATCGACTTAAGAAGTATAATGAACTGAGGTATTGCTATTATGAAGTTTGGAATGTTATTCAATGTCCAGTACTTTAAGAAACCTATATTCCAGTATTTTGTTTGGATAAAAGAATAAAATGACTGTTTTGTAACAAATGGTACACTTTTTAGTATCTGTTCATTACACCATTCACCTCCAAAGGGGCAAAATTTTTTAAATGGAATATAGTACCAATTATATACCACTGTTAATAACATTATAGTTCCAGATAATAGAGGGAGAGCTACTATTTGTCTAATTATTGTGGATAAATCCTCACTAAATCGTTTTTTCATGACAAAATATTGTAATATGGAAAGGAGATCATAAATATAAATGAGTCCTAATAAGACACAAATCGGCCTATTCAATGCAGCCAAAGTAAACAGGGGGATAGTCCCTAAATAATATATTGATGAGTATAATCCAATTCTGAATTTCATGATGTTTTGATTGGACACATTTTCATTTCTAACAATAGACTTTTCTCTAAACCACAAACCAAGAAATATAAGAAAGAATGAGAGCGGTTCTGAATAAATTGAAATAAAAAATCCTGAACCACTTGTAAAGATAAATAATATTGCCGATAATATCGCTACTTTTTTAGCATATACTGTAGTGTAGGTATTAACAGTTGTTTTTTCACTATAGATTAAGATAGTGAGATGATAAATAATAATAACACTTAAGAAATGCAAAATATTTTCCACAAAAACAGCAAACTTTAGAATAAAATAAAAGTTTTTTGTGGTAATCGGTGTGTTTATTACATTCAACAGGAATCTTATTAATTGCACCCATAATCTGGAAAACATCAATTCAAAATCAAATTCAGGATATTTTATCAATTCACTAACTATGCCTTTAATAAAAAAAATGGAATCCCACGATAGTAATTTATTCCATAGGCATTTATTACCCATCTTGTATAATGATGGATCTTTTGCAAAGGTCACTTTTCTTAAAAACAATATAGTAGATGTATCAAACTGTATGCTAGGACTTAGCCATATTAAAACATATTGGCACAATCGAAATGTTATAAAAATGAAAAATAGTTTCAGATATACTTCATAATGCTTAGACCAGACATATTCTTTAGGAATATTGTTTGTCATCTTACAGATATTGGCCAAAATTTGCAGTGCGACTAATAGTCGCAAAGTAGTGCAATTGATGTAATGTGATGATTTTTCATAAAAATTTTCAAGTTGTCTGTTAGAGAGTAAGCTCTTGTATTACCATTTATGAATAACAAATATGTTTGTACTAATTTTTTTGTTACTTAACTATGATTTGCATTTTTTTTTATTCTCCGTGAAATACCTTGCGCAAGATTTATAAAAGTTCGGAATCTACGGAATATAAAACTTAACAATTGTAACAACACGTGTAACATTAAAGATAAATATTCTTATAGAACATTGTTATTATTTTCTTAAAAAATACTGTGAGACTAATTAAAAGAAAGAACAATTAAAGTATAAATAGATATGTTAATATTGTTTTATTTTTAGAAGAAGAAAAACTTAGTAGTCTTATCCTTTCAAATATCATTTTTTCAGATGTGACAGTTATGTTGTAATGATTGATGGTTATCATATTACTCAATCAATGGAGACAACATTTTTATAGGATTGAAATTGACCTACAGACAATGTTTACTTAAGTCTCTCAAGTTAAGTGTGTTTTTATAAAATCATTTTTTAAAGTTAGCGGTCACGAAATATTTATCAAGGATATGATTATATTAAGAAGAAGTATAATTAGGCTAATTTTAGAATTCTTCTTATGAATGAATTTAAAAAAAAAGAATACTGTGAGATTGAACTTTGGTAAAAGAAGATCAAATTTTGTTTATTACAATGCTTTTTTATTTTTCAAAAAAAGAGCTAGTTATTTTCTTTAGGGTACTATTTGAGGTTCAATAAACATTTTTACATTTATTTTATACCTCTAATCTTTAGAAGACTAATTACTATTAATCTTTATCTTCTATTTTATTGTTTTTTGTTCACTTCTGTATGTATGTGAACATTTGTATGTGACAATAATATGTTTTAACGTAATATTTTAGAATATCTAGATTTTTGAAGGGTCAGGATTTTTGAAATTAATAAAATGCAGAACACAGAGGACAAAAGAAAAGGAGGTTAAGAATAATCGACAAATAACTATTTTTAATGAACTTTTTAATTGGGTTTAAAAAACAAATCATTAGTGTTTGTTACTTAATAAAATCTTATAGGCATCTATATAGAATTGTGATTATATTGGTGACAGTTTAAAAATATAAATGTGTAAAAAAAATCTTTACTGGTAAAGGTGATGGTATTTTATCAACATATTACTATTCTAAGTAAATTAATTAAGCTTTCCCTTCCAAAAGAAAAAAATAGATAAATTGGAGATAGATGGAAAGATTCGAAAACCTTTTTTGAATTTTTGTAATACGTGAATATTTAAGCTGTCTGGTGTCCTTTAATGTTTAAATATTTTATCATATTCTTTTGGTTACAGTATATAATAAATAATAGTTTAATAGATGGCGTATTTTTAACATCTTAAAGTAGTTATCAGAAAGCAACACATACATCAAAAACACTAATAGATATCCCAGCTACAAAAGCTTCTCATTTAGGAGATTTACCTGACATTATTGGATATGATGGGAAGAATTGTATTACGACAAACGGTATCAATAGAAATAAAAAAGTATTGAGAGATAAAATATTATTGGATGAAAAAGAGCAACTTATCAACAGGAAAGATTTTCCTTTTTCAAGTAATAATATTACAAATGAAAATAATATCAGCTCAGTATCAACTAATACTAGATGGATATATGGAGGGATTCTTCTAGGACTCGTGGGTATCTTTTTTTTATCCCTTATAATTGGTGCATTTTGTACCAATATCAAAAGATTAAAAACGGGAAGGCAGCCAGTATATGGTACTTCTTGGCTAACACCACCCTCTTATTGGCAATCTCAACATGATTATAATACTAATAGAGGCGAAGAACCTGAAGAATATGTACCCACTTACTCAGAAATTCCAAACGAAAATGTGGATCTTGGTTTTTATGACGAAAGAGGAGAATTCCATCTAAGTAGTCAGAATAATGAATATACCTCTCCTAAACCTACAAGTGAACAAAATTAGGAACTGTTATTGGCTTATATCAACAGTAAAATGTTAACAATACCTTGTAACTTTAAGGGAGATAAGTTATATCAATATGCCGTTATGAATTTTTCAAAATATTTAATTACTTCAAATAATAACAATAATTTTCAATTTTTAATGAAACCAAGAAGGTTAAATCTACTAATTATATATATATATTTTGCAAACCCAAGTTAGCTGATTCCCCTGCTAATAGCCTTTTATCATTGAACGTTTAGTTTTTTGGATATAATCAGACATTATCAATGTCTCTGTAACTTATTTTATATACATGAAAATGTATTTATTTTATGGCTTATCTCTGGTTTTTAGCAACTAATTTGTGATTGTTGCAAAGCAGATTCAATACATATTCAATTTTGCAACTACAAAAACTCAAGGCAAAAAAAAAAGCAAACTTATATATTTTAACAAAACTATTCCTTTGTCTGGAAAATTATATAGTTGTTATTGTTATTGAAGTTTGAAAAAGATATAATATTGCGATGGTGGTTGTTTGCATTTTTTTTTAGTATTATCAGATTTTTTCTTTTTTTTGGCAGATACATTCTTCAAAAATGTTTAACATTATTGTGAAAAGTCTATGAAAACTTTTGAATTTTTGAAACTATGCCAAGTTTAACGCATTTTGTATCTGCAATATCCATATCATTGCTCTCAAAAATGCCATTTTGAGAATTTGTTAACATATCATTGTATAACAAAATCTGGTCTTTTTATACTGTTGTTTGGTCTCAGATCACAAATTCCGACAAAGGGTCCACTGTATGCACAGCCGCACGTGATCCTATCATTCCCAAAAGAGAAGTTCCTTCCTTGACAATAGAACAAGTTTATATCTAAACTTCAGTGACAAGAACAAGGAAAAGGAAAATGGGAAAATGGACAAAACATTGTTCACTATTGAGGGTCATTTTTATTTCATTCTCCTTGATTGAAATCTGTATGAAAAACATTTGTCTTCTAGTAAGCTAACAACCAAAGACAAAAAAAAAAAGAGAGAGAGAATTAGCAAATCTTTCTCATCAAATAATACATTGTTTTATACCATATTGTTTATCAAAGTGGGAAAAATGATTTGCTAAAATAAAAAAATCCTTACGATCCTCCAAAAATTATAAAAGGGAGGAGGGAACGATCTAACAAAATATTCCGAATAGTATCATTGTGTGATCTACTTCTATGATATAAAAACAGAAGGAAATGTTTAAATACCAATATTCCATAGGTATTGATTTGTGTGTAGTTAGTAATATATTTGGGCCTTGATAAATAGAATAGATTAAAATAATATGGCAGAGACTACTTATTTGTTGGAGAACATCCAAAATAAGGAATTGATTAGAAGAGGTCCATTTATTAATGGTCATTGGTTGGAAAAGAGTGAAAGTGGTGAAACTTTTAATGTGACCGACCCTGCCAGTGGAAAGATTCTTATTACTTTACCAGATTTATCTCTTAACGAGGTGGAACAGGCCATTAAAGGTGCCCATAATACCTTTCATAGCACTTATAAAAATACAACACCAAGACAAAGAGCACAATGGTTACGTACTGTGTATGATTTAATGTTGGAAAATGCAGATGATTTAGCCAGAATTATTACTTTGGAAAATGGTAAGTCTTTGACAGATGCTTTATCAGAAGTAAAATATGCTGCTTCTTATTTCCTTTGGTACTCGGAAGAAGCTCCGAGACAATATGGTGCTACAATCCAACCTTCTATAAGTTCAAATAGGGTGTTCACTATCAGACAACCTATCGGTGTTTGTGCAATAATTTGTCCTTGGAATTTCCCAAGTGCAATGATCACAAGAAAAGCAGCAGCGGCATTAGCTACAGGGTGTACAGTGGTTGTCAAACCAGATCATGAAACACCATTGTCAGCTTTAGCCTTAGGTTACTTAATTGAAAAGGCTGGTGTTCCTTCTGGAACATTTAATATTGTGATTAGTGGAACTAAAACTGCTAAACTTGGTACTATGCTGTGTGAATCACCATTAATTAAAAAATTGACTTTCACTGGTTCTACAAGAGTTGGAAAAATATTGATGGCACAATCAGCTTCTAATATTAAGAAGTTATCATTAGAATTAGGGGGTAATGCACCATTTATTGTTTTTAAGGATGCAGATATTGATCATGCTGTAAATCAACTTCTACTTTGCAAATTCAGAGGATTAGGCCAAACATGCGTCTGTGCCAACAGAATATATGTTCAGGCCGAAATTTTAGACCAATTTGTCTCTTTATTGAAGAGTAAAGTTGAACAGTTTAAAATTGGACATGGCCTTTTCAAGGGAACGACCCATGGTTGCTTGATTAATACACAAACTTTAGACAAAGTTGAGTATCACAAGAAAGATGCTATTGAAAAAGGTGCGACTGTGGTAACAGAGGGAGGTCCACTTCCAGAGTTGGGTTCAACATTTTACAAACCATGTATTTTATCAAATGTCCCATATAGTGCCGTGGTCGCCAAGGAAGAAACATTTGGTCCATTATGTCCAATTTTCACCTTTAACTCTATGGAAGAAGTAATCAGAGAGGCAAATGATACCGAATTTGGTTTAGCATCTTATGTGTTTTCTAAAGATATCAATATTATTTTCCATATGGCTGAGGCCTTGGAAGCTGGTATGGTGTCCTGTAATACTGGTATATTTTCAGATGCTGCTATTCCATTTGGTGGTATAAAAGAATCTGGTTTTGGTAGAGAAGGTTCATTATATGGTATTGAAGATTACACTGTTGTGAAGACTGTGAATATTGGTAATTTATAATTTTTTTAGTATTTGATTTGTATATAATTTTTACTTCTTTATCAATACATTGCAGCAAAAAGGTATATAATCTTAATATGATGAGCACTTTGTGTACTTTAAGAAATTTTGTTAAATTCTTACTAAAGTTTGCAGCAATATGAATATATGTGAATTTTGTGATTTCTACTTAATTTAGTTATATACTGTTATTATTACATTTTGAATTATATATTAGTCAATGAATACTACTGAATATTAAATATCATTTTTTGCTAAATTATTACCTATTCTTTGCTGCTTTTAAATATTTTTTTTTATAAATCCAATCAGATCCAATTAAATTTGCACCTCTTTTTTCTGCAATTCTAAACCAGGCAGCAGCTTTTATAACGTCTTTCTTTCTTCTAATCTTTTTATCAAAGGAAGTTGAGTTGAATGATTGTTCGCTTATTTCTGGTTCTTGAGACCATATTATACCAGATAGGCACATGGAGTCAACATGACCCATGGATGCAGCCTTCTCTAAACACTTTAGGCCTTTGTATTCGTCAATATTTTGAATACCATATCCCTTTAAATATGCAATACCACATTCAAATAATGCTGGAACTAATGGTTCTTCTAACTTAAATGGAATAGACTCATTAATGGTTCTTTCTAGTTGGAATGGGTTGACTTCAAAATTAAATACATCATTATCCCAGGATTTTATTGACGTTGCCAACTTTATATAATAGAAAGATTGAATATAATCGATCTCTACTCCGTAGCCATATCGTAAAGCCAACCCATATAAAAGAAATGCTGTTTTGTTCCCTTTCTGGCACGCTTGTCTTAGTTTCAGAGCTGAGGCATGTAAATTTCCTGCTTTTCTCATGTCTATGGCAGCAGAGATCAATATCTTGTCTTTTGAATATGAATTTTCTTGGAAGTGACCATTTTTTTGAGGTAAATTGGAGGAAGACACATAATTCTGGACTGTAGATTTGTGTGTAGAGGAAACTGGAGAACTTGGTACTGATCGGGTCAGAGGTACAATGTGGTTAAAAGCAGAAATTGATCTTTTGTGAATAGGACTTGCAATTCCAGTTAAATTTTTATGAGTTGGTGAAGGTATTTGCCTTGATCTGCTACTGTTTATGGTTGGGTTGCTATTAACATTGCACGTATGTTTTTTTATGTCTTGATAACTATTTTCTTCGTATACGTGTAAGCTGTTTGATTGGGGAGAAAGTTGTGGTTGTGGAGAAAAAATTAGTTTAGATGAACTTTTTGTTTTACGAATAGATGTAACATTATTGTAATTTGAAGATGAAAATTTTAAGTCCAAATGTTGATTGAAGCTTTTCCCAGGTTCATTAGTAAAATCCTTATTGCTATTATTCCTTTTAATTTGTTCCGGAGAACTTTTGTTTTTATTTTTTTTCAGTAAATTCTTTAAAGAACTTAACGAATTCTTTTTCTTATGAGATTTTGAGAATATCAGTGGTGGTTTGCTTTCGTTAGTGGGGCTTAAGTTTGGGCTGGATAGAGTAAATGATTCAACTTTTATATTTTGCAACTCAGAATTAGTGGTCTCATGTGTTAATGGACTAGATAACTGTAGAGAAGCTTTTGAAAATTGACTATTTGCACTGATATTACTTTTGGTACTTAAATTTTGTCTTCTTAAAACCATAGGGTTTGTATTGTTTTCTGGGATATTTTCAATGATTAAATTTCTAATAGAATCGGTATCTTCTTCCACAATATATGAATATCTTGATGTATTGGAGTAATGCTGTTCAACTCTTGATTGTAGAGACTTATCGTTAAATGTTATATTGCTAAGAATATTTTTAATCAGCGGACTTGTAGTATTGTCATTGTTAATAATATCTATCTTTTTAGATGAAGAATATGTGTATAAAGGAATATCATTTTGGTTTGTGGATTTGTTGCGTATGCTAATATTATTATTAAGCTTGAGTGAAGGAAATTGAGAAGCTGGTAAGCTGAGTACATAGGATTCAGTTGTATTTTGTTTAATATTTGCTTTTGATGACTCTTTGTTTAATTCAAGTATCTTTATATCATCATGGATAGGGTCAGATAGTCTTACATTATTTAGATTTTTATTGTTTGCATTAGCATTATTATTTTCTCTCGTTATTTCTTCTAGAAGGATACTTTCGTCTTCCTTTGAGAGATCTAATTTATCTAATAACCGGGAATTAGTTAAAATAGAATCAAAAGATATGACACTATTTGATGGTCTAAGATTATTTTGTAATCCATCGAGAGGTGAAGATCTAATATTATGACTGAACATTGAAAAAAGTTGGAATCTATTGTCTTCCACACCAATTCACAGTGGATTTATGTAAAGGGAAATATGTGTGAAGAATTAAAAAATAATAAAGGTACTTAATCTGACTCACTATGGTGATTGCTGTTTTATGTTTTTTTTGTTGTTAGAAAAAATTTTTTTGTTATTATTGTATTTATTGGGTGCTTGTTTATATTTTTAAGATTTTCAAAATTGTTGATGCAAGGTTTCGAAATCAAAAATTCTAGTAGAGTTCATTTTAAACTAATATAATAAGATAATGTAATTTACAATAGGATATTGGTGGTATTATAAGTTTTATTGTTATTTATAGTAGGAAGTTAGTGGTACTATAAATTATTATTGTATTGCTTAGGCTTTTTTTCTCTACATAGCTAATATACAAGACACAATATTATACAGTATATTCATTTTATCTTCGAATCTTCTTTAATATAGATTTTCATAACTTTTAATCACTTAGTACGATGAATTTAGATTATCAAATATAACTCTAATCATATTTCAACAAAAATTAATAATTAAAAAGAAGTATTCTATGGTTTTTAGAGAAAATAAAACTTGTTACATTAATGTTAATTTACTAATACGTAGAAATACAGGACTAACTGAAGGAGTTAGGTCTCTTAAAAGAAACGTATATTCAGTTTTTTTCGTAGATTATAAGTACAGGTTTTACATGCCTATGCTGTGAAAATTTTAAAACACAGTTATATTATAGAAGGATTTAAAGAGATTACAGGTAGTTAAGGAAGTCGTATTGATGATGCTTTTAGTTGTAAAGTTTTGAACTTGATTATATGTTAGGAATTATTTAAATTAGCCAAAAACAAGATAAGATATTGTCACATAATAGATAGCAAAGTGTCAAAGAAAAAGAGTATAATGAAAGGAAGAATTTTTGGTCATATAGTTTCTTTGTAGTAGTAACATTAATCTTGTTTTCTAATTTGTCGTACTTTTAATGGAATATGGAGTAAACTCTAGCCAAACTTTGCTTTAAAAAAAATAACTTGTTATTAAACAAGAATGAATATTTTAAATCAAATTTTCTATGCAAAAAAAGGGCGGTAGAAGATAGCTTATTTCTAATATTCAAAATGTGGTAAATAATATGAACTAGGTTCTATACAGGGACAATATGTATAAAGAAGTAGGAAGGAAATAAAACGTAGAATTTATTGTCAATTTTTTTTTGTGTAGTTTAAGTAGAAAATCAAATAAAAGCTATAAAACGATTAAAAAAAGTATGTTTAATATTGTTTTTCTAGGGTTTTGATGGGATATATTGTTATTATGTTAAGAAAGTATATCAAAACTAAAAAGTAAGAGATTCCAAATTGTTGTTTAAGAGGAGAATAATTTAGATATTTGTTATATATTAAATATTATAGATTTCCCTTTTTTTAAATCAATTATGTATTTAATAGTATTGGTTGTGCTTCTTTTCTTTGTTGGTTTTTTATACTAATACTTCGTGTGTAAAAAATTTTTATTATTTTGTTTGTAAGACATTATGATTTAACAAATTAATATTTGGTTTTCAAAGTAATTCTTAAAACCAGGAAATAAGGTTGAAAAATAAACATTTTGTAAAAACTTAAAAATATCTTAAAAATCTTACCTAAAGATAACAGTTTTGGGAAGAAAATGACTTTCCCAAATAAAATTACTCTCCCTATACCAATGTAATAAAAATACTAGTTACAATTAACAAGTTTTTCATTTTCACATAATTTGCTCACTTCATACTTTAATAATATTTACAAGAATAAAAATCAAAATTATTGATGCAAAGATTCAGTGTCAAAAATTTTCTTAAACTTCAACGTAAACTTAAGACAATAAAAATATATAAACTTATAATAAAATATTAATAATATTATAAGTTTTTTATAACATTTATAATAGATTGTTAATAATACTATAATATTTCCATATATTGCTTGATTTTTTCTATTCTACGCGACTAACATATGAGTTATAATGTACCACATAAGTCATTTTACATTTGAATTTTCTTTAGATACAATGTTTTATATCTTTTTAGTTATTTACTACGATAAAGTTAAATCATCAAAAATATCCCTAATAATATTTCCAGAATTGTTTAATAAAAACAAAAATAAACTAAAAAAACAATCATAATTCATATTCTTGAAAATTTCTTTCTTATTGTAATTTTCCACACTATAAAAAAACAAAGTTTTCAATTCTTTCATATTACAAATTTTTACTTAAAATTGTTATTAATATTTTTAATTTTACATTAATATTATTGTTTCCTCTTTCAACACAACTTTAATTCACGTCTACACACACAAACAATTTCAGATAACAACTAATTATGTCTTACACAGTAAAATAAGACGGCAAAAAAAATAAAAATTTAAACTTCTTGATGACATATATTATAATACAAACTAATATTTGACGTGAATATTTGACTATATGAAAGTATATAAATGTGCTTTTATATTTTTTTAATATATTTCATTAGTGATTGATTGATTGATTGAATATAAATAGTTTTTTTTCCTATTTCATTCCAAACTAAATCGGAGCAAATGAGATGAATAAATGATACTAGGACTACAGTAAGAAAACAAAGAGGAATTTAAAATTAACCACCAAAACCATATAAGGTTCTACCTTGTCTCTTCAAAGCATAGACAACATCTAAGGAAGTAACAGTCTTTCTCTTAGCGTGCTCTGTGTAAGTAACAGCGTCTCTAATAACAGACTCTAAGAAGGACTTTAAGACAGCTCTAACTTCTTCGTAAATCAAACCAGAGATACGCTTAACACCACCTCTTCTAGCTAATCTTCTAATAGCTGGCTTAGTGATACCCTGAATATTATCTCTAAGAATCTTTCTGTGTCTCTTAGCACCACCTTTACCTAAACCTTTACCACCTTTACCTCTACCAGACATTGTTAACTATGTATATTATATTTGTAATAGCTTGTTTCGCTTACCTGATTATCGACCAATAAAAGAATAGGAAGACAAACAGCACTAAGGGAAAAAAGAAAAACAGTCCAAACAGACGAAACGCCTGAGGGAAATTTGAACAAAATGTATGCCTTTATATAACTATCTAATTCATCAATTCAACTGTCTTTAATTCTACTCTAGTTGGGATTTAATTTTCTCCATTATTGTTTACAAGAAGCGAATCCATTATATGTATTTTTCCCATCTGACCATAATAAAAACACTTATTTTATTAAATAACGCAATGATTACTGAACATGAGGTGAAATTTTCAGACTGAATTAACTACGGTCAGTAGGGCGAAATTTTCAGTACGCGCACGACTATTGATTTTTTCAAAAAACAAACAAAGCTATCGGACCCAAAATTTCGTAGACTGACCATAGTTAATTCAGTCTAAAAATTTCACTCTATTTTAGTGTAGTTTTTTAACTTTTAACAGAAATAGAAAAAATATTATGAACATTCGTCTCTTTTTCATTTTCAACCCTCAAGTTTGTAACATAATGTTCTATTGTTACGGGTATTAAATTTTTTAATTATTGTAATAATCACGGGTAAAAAGTGTGTTAACTTCTTTTGTTTTATTTTCGTTTTGTAGGGCGTTTGTGTCGTGTTTGAAAAACCGCTTTAGCTATTAAATGGAATGTTGGGGAAAGCTTCTTTCTGCATATATAAACGGACTATTTTCTTTTCACTTCTGGGTGTTCTGCGCTGAATGCTCCCCTGCTCTCGAGACTCCTTTCTGATCTAAAACGAAAGAAAACATATATACTGTCAATAAACAAAATACATATATACACACATACATAAAATGGCTAGAACTAAGCAAACTGCTAGAAAGTCTACCGGTGGTAAGGCTCCAAGAAAACAATTGGCTTCCAAGGCTGCCAGAAAATCCGCTCCATCTACTGGTGGTGTCAAGAAACCACACAGATATAAGCCAGGTACTGTCGCTTTAAGAGAAATCAGAAGATTCCAGAAGTCTACTGAGTTATTGATCAGAAAATTACCTTTCCAAAGATTGGTCAGAGAAATTGCTCAAGATTTCAAGACTGATTTAAGATTCCAATCTTCCGCTATTGGTGCTTTACAAGAATCTGTTGAAGCCTACTTAGTCTCCTTATTCGAAGACACCAATTTGGCTGCTATCCATGCTAAGAGAGTTACCATCCAAAAGAAGGATATTAAATTAGCTAGAAGATTAAGAGGTGAAAGATCATAAATGCTTTCTTAGATAGACAAACAAACATATTTCTGCAACGTACTCAGAGTTTCTGATATAATCGTGTACGGGCCACATCATTCACATTTCTAAATTCTATTAAATGATACTTTTATTTATGTAATATTCTTAAGTCATTCTTTACTTATATAATAGTAATACACATCATATAATATTAAAATATAAAAGTTTAACGTAACGTTTTTGTAATTTTATTTTGTTTGTTTTACGGTGTTTGTTTATTTTTCATGTGTTTTTCTCTTAGCTTTATTTTAGAGTTAATTATGTGTGTATTTTTTTTTTGCAAATACACACCAATAGTATGAGTTTACCAAATTACAACAGGAAAAGTGCTGCAAAGACAAACAACACTCAGCATGAAGATAATCAAAGTATGTGGGATAAAATCCTTAGAAGATGCACAAGTTGCTGTATTAAATGGAGCCACTCATATCGGTGTTATATGTGTACCAAATAGAAAAAGAACTATTTCGTCAGACGAAGCGATAAAAATCTCTGACTGGATTCATTCAAAAGCTAACAATAATAATGTTAAACTGGTTGGTGTATTTCAAAATCAGCCAATAAAAGATGTTAAGGAGCTATCTGTTAAATATAACTTGGATACAATCCAGTTACATGGCGAAGAAGACTGGCTAGAATATTCTGATTCAATAAAGAAACCACTTATAAAAAGATGTATCTTTCCACAAGATTGTGAAAATGTCTTAACTATTACTAAGTCAGAAAATTCCCAAGAAATTTTACCACTCTTTGATTCTGCTATAGGTGGTACTGGTGAACTTTTAGACTGGGATGAAATCAATGAATGGGCTAAGAAACAGGATCCAAACGAAGTATCCTTTATATTAGCAGGCGGATTAACCCCTGAAAATGTTAGTAGTGCGTTTAGGGTTTGTGGTGTTATTGGTGTAGATGTGTCTGGTGGTGTTGAAACTGACGGAATCAAAGATCATTCTAAAATAAAACAATTTATCAAAAATGCCATTTTATGATAAGGTACTATATTGTCTTAAATTTATACCTTCAAATCCAGTGATACAAAAATACTATGATAGTAAATAAAAAAGAACTATTTAATAATTGTATAGCCTATTTCATCTATCATTTTAAGAAGTTTCAAAATTAATTTTCATGGAAACTATTTTTTTACTTGTCAATTATTCCCATTTAAATTAACGCTATCTTTAATGATATATTTAATGCATAGAAACCATAAATGTGTCAAAATACAAAACAAAATATAAACAGCATAACATAACTTAGAAAAGAAAATTAATAAACTATACAAGAATACTTCTTATCCGAAATAATATGTTCTAATAGATTTTATTACTGCATGTTGGAAAAATAGACGACCTTAACAAAGCCTAAATATTTATTTATGTTTTATATAGGCTTATATATATCCATTTAATTGATTAAATGCCGGTAACACATCTCTAGTTGAACCGTATTGAAATCAAATTTTTAAGATTTACTAACATACTATGTTTTCAAATAGAACAACAATCCAAAATACTACATAGGATAAATTTTCTTCTACCTCTTTTATGAGAAGAGATTAAAAAATAATTAGTGGAAACTGTTTGGACCATCAATAAACTCTCTTAAAATATTATACTCTGTAATATTTAACTGCATTCAGGAAGTGGGACGTAGGCGATAATTAAAAAAAAACGTCTCATTATACGGAATCGACATAATCTTTAAATTACAACTAAAATACTAGTACATTAATAGGTAAAACTATTTTTGTAGAGTTTTCTGCCTCTAAAACTAGTCAACAGATAATAATCTTCATATAATTATAAATTGTAGAAGATCCTCTTATTCGGATATACCTTTTGTTTCGTACTTGTTTGGAAAATTAAATTTGCAAAAAAAAAAAACAGACGATAAAAAAAACCAACTTTTAAAGATATATATATATATATAGATATTAAATATATTTTAACATTCACCATTTTGTTTTTGCATATAACAGGCATGCATTTAAAGATATAGAATCTTTATTGAACCTTAACATAATAACCAACTATGTTAAGACGGCCAGCCACAACCCTGACACTTTCAAAGGAAGAAGTAACTGATTTAATAAATCATCTACAAGAAAAAACACTAGAAGAAAGACTAAAAACTGAAATACCGAAACAGCTATCCAAATCTACTAATGAAAATTCTAAGTTTAATGTTAGACAAAAAGAAAATGAGAGAGGTGTACCCGTAGGACTTTGGAAAAACAGCCCTTTAAAATCAGCACCTCACTCAACTAGATTGTTAGATCAATTGAATATTAGTTCATTAGAGAATCACCCAGAACTGCAGAATTTAGCAGAAAGTGATGCTTCTCAAGAAGAAAATCCATTTTATCAGCCAGAACAACATTAGATTAGTGATATATTGATTGTTATAAAAAATTCCCAGTATGAATATATAATTACAAAAAAAGAGTATGCATAAGTAAAAGGATTTTCATACAAATTTTTTAAGTAGAAAACTCGAATTTTGTAACCATAAGAAAAATTTTTATTAATATTACATTTATTCATACAATGAAAAATGTGAGTACATTTCATCTAATAATTTTTACGCACAGTGAAAGGGTTAATAAAAGGTGCCAATTTACCATTGTATTTTTTCAATTACCTGGTAAGTGGGCGTGATAAATTGGAAATTCATTACTAATACCTATTAACTAAAAAGTCCTATTGAAAATAATCCATGTATTTTCGTCGGTTATCTGAATAATACCCTTTTAAGTGAATTTTTTATGCACAAGTGACACTTCTATTTTATATGTTCTATACAAAGAAACCACAGCCAAAAATTTTGGCAATACTTTAAATAATTATTTTTTTTAACAAAGTAATACCTAAAGAAATGAACCAAATCAATAATATCTTTAATTTACTAGATCTTTTATTTTTTTATATATATGCAACTGAAAATAATTATACTTGTACATAAATTCAACTGGTTTTCATCATTGTCTTTTAAAATTTGTATAAGAACAGACAATAAAATACTGACTACGTTTCAAAAAAGAGCAAAATATAGATATGTGTGTATGTAATATAGACCAATAAATAGATCAACCACTTCTTATCTCGTAAGAATCAGTAATATATCAAGTACTTTTTTTATAGTTCTTTACAAGATTGAACTTTCACATATAACTCTATCCATTATTAAGGTGTTTATACACTATTTTTAACTTGCATGATATATATTATGAATCACAATAATACTACCATTAATAGATTGGGGAAATAGTAAAACTGCTAAGTAAAACATAGATAGTTATTTTTGTACTTTGGAATAATATGCAGTAATAGACACCAGTTCGCTTACCAAATCTCGTTTAAAATATACCCTAATACATAAACTGCAAAATTTTAAATTAAAAAAAATGGTAGGTTAATAAAAAATATTAAGTCATACACAAATTCAAAATCAATAATAAAAATGTATGAAGCTATCTTAACCCAACACTTTTTCAAGTAGGTAAAAAATTAAATTATTATGTCTAAAATGCCGCGATTCAACACAATCAAAAACACTCAAGTATTTTGTTTTTATCTCGGGGTATTTAAACTAAACTTTATATTTTTAATAGCACCTGTTTTGTCATATCATGTTTTTTAATCACTTCTTATGGCTTAATCAAAAAATTTTTTAAAGAATATAAAATTTGTGTATTTGATTCATCATACAATACCATTTTAAAAAAAAGAAAAAATAAATTCTTAAAAAAAAAAACTAATTTAAAAAAGAGTAAAAAGTGAATAATAATGAAACGTATAGACAATAATAACTATTATATAATTACATAGGTTGTTTGTATAGATTATTAAGAATTGAGAAAAACAACAGACAAACAACAGATTTTTTTAGAATGTTTTTTGTGAAAAATGTTTGATCATATTTACCAAAGCTATGTATTATTTAACAAAAAATGGAAAGGTAAAAAAACAAATTATAATTTAAATTTTGTCTTTCTAGATAATATTTTAGCTTGGATTCCTTGAAATAAAATAGTTTATGAACATTAATAATATCTTTATATATACTAAATAATTACTAAATAGTTGCTAAATTAGATACAAATTTACAGATTTTCTATCTTCTAACTTTTTGTAATTATTTTTGTTGGAAAATGAGAGTTTATTACTATCATTTCCATAAGAATTATTTTTAATTAATTTTTCTGTATATTATGTGGTGTAGGGATGTACCATAATATCAGGAAGACATTTTATTTGTCACCAAATATGTTTTTCAGAGATTCAAAAAAATGAAACAACTTTAAAAGAAAATCTGAAGTAAATAAAAGAATGTATACTGAATACACTATATAATAAATATGTACATGTATTTAGTATAAAATAGAATATGCATCTATAACTTAATAATGTCTACCATTACCATGGACGCAGAAGACTCCAAATTCCAACAAAAATAATAAGAGTTGAAAAAATATTGTTAGGGCTCTGTAATGAATGTCATGAAAAAGTTCTAGTTTGGATTTAGGACCAATTCTTTTAAGAGGACTATTAGACAAATAGTTAGGGCAATAACAAATATATAAGAACGTTATATATATAAGGGAATCAAAGGATTATTGCTTGTTCTTTTTCGTACTATACAATATGTTACATATAATTATAAATCAACCAAAAATACAAATTTAGATACCAAGATGATGGTCCTTTATATATGAATCATGAGTTGATAGTTTCTTATTTGAGTTCTGTAATGATTGCGACCGTAAAACACATCTCTCTTTAATAAACTCATTAATGTCTCAATAATATCTCATTAATGCCTCATTGATATTTCATTAATATTTCTTAGTATTCAACAATCATATGGAATTTATCAACAAACCCTAAGTCCTATAAATCCAAACTAGAACTTTTTCATGACATTCATTACAGAACCCTAACAATATTTTTCAACCCTAAACCTTTTTTTTCATTTAATCATAAATTTCAGGTTGATTTACAACAACAGCAGTTGAAGGCTTCTATGGCCAAGTTGGTAAGGCGCCACACTAGTAATGTGGAGATCATCGGTTCGAATCCGATTGGAAGCATGTGCTTTTGCTGAAATTTTATACGATGTGATGATGCGATAACCTGTAGATTGTGTGTTCATGATAACTATAATAGATGAAAACCTAATTACGAGAGATATACTCCTCTAGACGCTAAAATAGATGGATATAGCTTGATTTGCCGTGTATATATAACATATAGGCTATACTCTACATAGAAAGTAAACTAATATATACAGATATATAGATAAACATAGTTATATAAACAAGAAAAACAAGAACGTCGTCGTCGACTAAAGGATCCACAAAATCGTTTATAGTGACCTCCAGATTTCATATGTTACAATAACAGTTAGTCTTGTTGAAATCACAGTATACTTCACTTGGATAAATATAAGATATAGACTACTCTTTCTATATCTACAGATGTAATGTTCCCATATATCTATATCCCTAATTTACAATAACCTAATAGTATACACCTATATACTATATATCCCGACTTGTTTAATCCTTAGTTCCTTATTCTTTTGTTCTTCATTCCCTATTCGTTGTTCGTTGTTCTTCTTGGTTACTCTCTTATACTTACATTGGCTGCTCCTGCTTTTATCGATGCTTGTAAATTTTTGCACAAAGAAAGTTTAAAAAAAATTGTCAAGCCTCACTTTTTTAAACAAAACCCTAAACAGTAATATCAGGAATATTACTGTTTGTGAAACAGACGAAGACTTACTACGAAAGATATACTATTCTAGAATACTAAAATAGATAAATGATTCCTGCTTCGTTATCTATGCATACGTTCCATTTTAATGCCACATACCATATACAGTCCAATGATACGAGGCCCAACCAGTTATTCACCTTCTTCTTTCAATCTACAAAGCCCTCATTTCCATTTTTTCTCTCAGGGAGTTAACAAGCCCAATTTTAATAAATAAATAGACATGATAAACTTACAATGATGTCCTATATATACACCACACAAGAGTATGCTAAGAAATTTATGAAATGTAATAGGGCTATCTGACGTCATATTAATCTCCAAATAGCAGAACTTAAACATCTCATTAAAAAACTTGCTCTCCCAGCTTAGAGAGACTGTCCACATGTTGGTGAAACATAGACAGCCAATGATACTGGTACAAATTATTTTTAACCTGATTTTATTCAAGCAAAGACAGAACAAACGTAATAAAACAAGACTACTAAAGCCAGCAGCTAATAAATAGCTGAACTGGAAATCATCCAGTCTTTATAAAAAACGAAAATAAACCAAATTATTTTTTATATTTCTTTTTTTTCTAGATTTGCAGACAAAATATTGGTTACCCTCATATATCCTTATTGACAAATATTTAATTTTCTTAAGGGTTAACCAATCTAACAGAGAAATAAAGTGGTAAAAACCAACTCAAATTAGGGTTATAAATTTTTTAAAATTAATTTAAACAATCTTTAATTAATTTGTGGACAATTGTGTTGGGACTAGAAATTGCAGTCTTCTTTAAAAATTGTCCACAAAATCAATAAATTTGGATGCCTTTTTCACCTAGGAAGTTTTTTTCATTCAAAATAAATTTAATCTGGTTAGGGTATAACGTAATTGTACTATTTTTTCCAAAAACTAACCTCTAGAGCCAAATTATATATTACAAATGTATATAAGAATATCTAAGAATAAAACACTATAATATTTTATTAAGGTGAACAATAATAAATAAGTAACAACTCAAAAAAATAGAAAAAAAAGAGAGAAATAAACATTTCTATTACTTGAAAATTCTACTAGGTAAAAAAAGACAACTTGTTCCCTAATACTTTCTGCAAGCTGTAAAAACTTGATCTTTAACAAAATAGAATAACAATAAACAAAAATGGAAAAAATTTATCGCTTCATTTCTTGAAAACAACTTTTAATAGAATTCTTGGATATTTTATGCATGTTTCAAATAAAGATGTACTTTCTATAAAACTCTTTGTAGTATATGCTTATAAAAAGACTATTCGATATATTTAACAGGAATATTCTAAGGAGGGTTAATCCTGTGTTTAAGATTGTGTTACTCTAATTCTCCCTTATTATCAGTATTAGTATAGAGAGCCATATGCCAAAAAACTTGAAATCAAAAATTGAAAAACGCTCTAACAAGTATGCCCCAAAAAGGAAAAGGAAAACAAAGCCCAACTTTTAGAAGAGATTGCAAACAATAATACTTCGGAAAACATTATTTCTTGATTCTAGTTTGCGTACAAGCTTTAACGTGTATTGTATCTTTATTTTTACAACAAAAATAACAGCTATTTTATATAAAACTAATATTGTTTGTTACCTCTCTATTACGTCTTGTATACGAGTTCTAACATTTATTTCATACCAAACTGAATATTATCCAAAATATCAAAAGACCTTACCCTTGTGGAAATAAAAAATTGGTATCACTGAGATTTTACCACTCAAATTGGACTAACGATGCCTCAATTTTGCTCTCATTTTTGATTTTTTAAACAACAAACTATTACCGAAAATCAAGTTATCCAAAATACTTCAGAGATTAAGAGTCATGGTACTACATCAAATATCTGTTCCTAGAACATTTAGTTGTCTATGTAACATGCTTTATTAGTAGTCGGTAATTAGTTGTAAAAAGAGTATGATTTATTTTTTTGAATTATCTTTTACTATCTAATAATAAAGTACCTATTCTGATTTTAGTTTGAAAGAAAAAAGTAAGAACCTTATAGATCGCTACGTTATCTGGGTGTGTTTTCTTTTTTTTTTTCAACTGGAATTCTCAGAACATGTTAAAACCATACTTGATCGATTTTAACAGTGTGTCTTTATTGCCTAATTCAAAATATTGAGTACTCTTATATACACCCATACACGTAATGACCATTTCTTTACAAGGATTTTTATGGATAAGAAGAATAAAAAAAGAAGAATTGATGATCAGTCTTTTTACTCAAGAAGGAGAAGAAGGATGCAAACAGGATAATACTTGGATAATTTAATATAGAATGGTAATTTTGAGATAATACGAGTTAAAAAAAATAGTGATAATAGTAAATAGTATGATTTTTTTTACCAAATAAGAACTCCGCGTGTCAGCTGCTTTTCTTTCAAAAATTATACAATACATATAATTTCATGAAAGAAAACCACATGTGCATAACTTCTAATTTGTTTTGCTTTCTGGATTTATATGGATTTGAAATATTTTTACATAACTGGAGATTATTTTGACTATCTAAATCTTTATCTCATTGAAAATATGAATATTTCATGGTTAATCCCTGACACTCTAGAAAATTTTAACAAATGACAAGTGAATAGTTTTATGTTCCATGGACATTATTGTTTTTTTTGGTTCTTCTAATGGTAATTGTTATTATAATTTTTTTTATTATCTTAGTAAATCCTTTTGAATCCAATTAGGATTTTATTTGAAGATAATAAATTAAATTGTTTATCATATCACTACTATTTCCATTTTATTTATACTTTGTTTTATCTCAATTTTATGAACTTCTAATTCTATTAACAATAAATGGTTTTTTTTTAGTGAATTTTGTTTAGAACCATTTAAAGACAGTTGTATTTAATGAAAAATTCATTTATTACAACTATCCTGCTTACTAATCTTATTCTCTGAATGATCTATTTATTACTCATGATAATCAACGTTTCATGATTATAACTCTTGTTTGTTATTGGATGTGAGATGCAAAAAGTTGGGTTAGTTTCCCTTTACCCATGTTATTAGTGTTTTTGTTATTCCATTTCGTTCTATGATGCAATTTTTTTTGTTTTTTTACTAGGAGAGGTCTTTGAATAAATATATATTTCTTTAATATTTTATATCATTAGTGATTATTAATGCTTATCAAAATTGTTCATTACCACAAGAGTTGATTCAGATATTTTATTCCTAAGTTCCCACTAGGGTCAACATACTAGGGTTCTTAATTATATGAAATCAACAATGTGATATTTCCTATTATTCTTCATTTCTATATCCATAATCCTTGACAACAAAAAAAATACCCTTTTTTTTTAGTATCTAATCCATATTAGTTATGCTAATATGGTAGTTATTTTTTTAATGATATGCACATTTCTTAGTATAAAGTATCATTTATACTAGTATTGCTTCATAGTAGTAATTCATTATCCTGTTGTGTTTTTTTTAGTATCTTTTACTGTCATCAATTATTTCTTTTTTTTAGGGTACAACAAGAGAATAATAGAATATCATTTTTTGATGATTCACATGTTCTTATGGTAGTAAATATACAAGTTTTGAGTATTAATAGGAAACTACTAAAGATGATATTATATCAAAGAAATGCAATTTTTGGAAATCCTTTTCTTTTTCTTTTTTTTATTAATTATATTTATATGTGGAATTATCATCTCTATTTTTTTTTATTAAATTATCTTCAGTTGAAGGAATATATTAAAAAGAAATATGACATTTTCTACAGTATTGTTGAACAGGAATATTGCTGTCAATCTTTTCTTGAGGAAGAATTATATCATATAAAATATTACCCCTTCTCTGTGAAGTTAATATCAAGGAAATTTTTTACAGAGGATGAACTTGCAATTGTTCATCAATAAAATCTCAGAAAGATTTTGATTACTAATAGTGCTGATGCTAATACAGTCCTATTACTATTACGTATATATATTTCTGACAGAACACATGTTTTTCTCCAACCAAAACGAAATGATGACAAATATGCTGACTCCATCACCATTTCTTCTGCTAATATGCTTAATTTAGTCAACACAGCAAAAGAAGAAAAATTTGACAGGGGTAAAAAAAAAGTAAAGAAAAGAAATGGAATGAAATCATTAAAATTTGGGAAATATAAAAAATTGAAAGATAAAGTATATTTATGAACTACGGACGTACATACATACATACACACACACGTATATATATATATAAAGGTCCAATTCTTTTGTGCGCCCTTAACCATAAGAGATTTCTTTAAAATTCTCTGCATTCTTTTTCAAATTAATATATTGTTCCATCCCTTAAACTTATATCATTATCAATATTAATTTAACAACCACTTTTAATCCACCACCCCTTTATTTCAATCATTTAACCTATCATAGTCAATATCAGAGACTATAATTTTAACAAAAAAAATATTATACTAACACAATGACTTCAGAATCTGAAAAAACTCAAACACCAATTATTTTTGCTCCAGAAACTTACCAATACGATAAATTCACATTATCTGAAGAAGATTTAGAAAAAGATCCAATTGGACAATTCACTAAATGGTTTAACGAAGCTAAGGATGATCCAAAGGAGACTTTACCAGAAGCTATTACATTCTCGTCAGCTGAATTACCAAGTGGTAAAGTCTCTTCTAGAGTGCTTTTATTTAAAGAACTGGACCCTCGAGGATTTGTGATATATTCTAATTGGGGTACTTCAAATAAAGCCCATGATATCAAAACTAATCCAAATGCAGCAGTGAATTTTTTTTGGAAGGACTTACATAGACAAGTCAGAGTGGAGGGTTTTACTGAATTTGTTAATCGGGAAACCTCTGAGCGTTATTTTAAAACAAGACCAAGAGGATCCAAGATTGGTGCTTGGGCGTCTGAACAATCACAGATTATCAAAAATAGAGATGAATTAGAAGAACGTAAAGTTTTGAATGAAAAGAGATGGGAAGGGGTTGAAGACGTTCCATGCCCTCCATATTGGGGTGGTTTAAGGGTTGTTCCATTAGAGATTGAGTTCTGGCAAGGAAGACCTAACCGTTTACACGATCGTTTTGTTTATAAAAGAAAATCAGAAAATGATTTTTGGGAAGTATTTAGATTAGCCCCATGAATATAATTTTCCTTACATACGTATGTATGTGTATATTGTATATTTTGTAGAGCACTTTTATTACACTAGTATGATTTTAATGAACGTAAATATATGACTTTTTAAGAATAAATTATCAAGTTTTTGTACCTGTATATACTTTTGAGAGAAAGAAAAGGAGAAAGGAAAAACCGTACTGCCACACACTACACTTCAAAAAGTTTCAAATTCTAGCAATATAATAAAATATACAAACATTAAAATAAAATCTGTAATTTAATGCAACTGCACTGGACAAATAAATATATTTTTACCCCAGTCATTTCTATTGTACTAGGTTTCTTTTTGTGATCTCCTGCTTAGTGCATAAGGCGATTATGTTTCTGTATTACTTCTTATATATATATAATTGTTTTTTTTTTCTTTTACGAAAAAAAAATTTAACCGAGTTCTTTAAAAAAAAACTTTAATTTTAAGAGAAGGGCATCTCCGTAGAGGAAGAATTGCAATAATTACGTCTATCAAAAGCTCAACTATTATTTGATCCTTTCTATAGCCGAATTTAAATTTACAGGATTCCATTGATCTATCCAAACAATTATAGAGTCACCCGTACTTACTTCTTGGAGCCATTACTAAAGAAATATACAACATAAAATAGAAACGATGAGTAAGATTAGAATTGAAGATTCTGCTACTAACAAAGCTGAGTTAAATGAGTTTGAACAACATTATTTCAATTCCTACGATAACTATGGTATCCATGAAGAAATGCTACAAGATACTGTACGCACTCTATCTTACAGAAATGCAATCATTCAAAATAAAGATCTTTTCAAAGATAAGATTGTTTTAGATGTTGGTTGTGGTACCGGTATTCTTTCCATGTTTGCTGCAAAACATGGTGCAAAACATGTTATCGGTGTTGATATGTCTAACATCATCGAAATGGCAAAAGAGATAGTCGATTTAAACGGATTTTCTGACAAAATTACTTTATTACGTGGAAAATTAGAGGATGTAGAACTGCCATTCCCAAAAGTTGATATTATAATTTCTGAATGGATGGGTTATTTCCTTCTATATGAATCCATGTTGGACACTGTTTTATATGCTCGTGATAAATATTTGGTTGAAGGTGGATTAATATTTCCAGATAAATGCTCTATCCATTTAGCTGGTTTAGAAGACTCTGATTATAAACATGAGAAACTAACTTATTGGCAAGATGTTTATGGATTTGATTATTCGCCATTTATTCCATTAGTTATGAGAGAGCCAATTGTGGATACTGTCGAGGGACATCTAGTCAACACCACAAAGAATAAAATTATTGAATTCGACTTAAATACTGTCAAAGTGTCAGATCTTTCATTCAAAACCTCATTCAAAGTGGAAGCTAAAAGACAAGATTGGATTAATGGATTAATCGCCTGGTTCGATATTGAATTTCCACATCCAAAGGGTAGAAAACCAATAGGATTTTCCACAAGTCCCTTTGCACCATATACTCACTGGAAACAAACTGTTTTTTATTTAGAGGATGATTTAGAGGCTGAAGTTGGTGATATTCTCAAGGGTGAATTAACATGCCAACCAAACAAGACAAATAATAGAGATTTGGATATAAAAATTACCTACGAGTTTGAGGCTCATGGAACTGATTCTAAAGAAAGATCAAAGAAAAATGAAAATGTTTATTTAATGCATTGATTTAAAAGAAAAGAATCGGGTTTTATTTTATTTCTTTCTTTTTCTGTTTTACTCTCATTTTGCTTGATTTAATTTGATTAATATTAAATTAGAAATGTATAGACTAATATTAATTGATTAATATTCACATGCAACCTTAGAAAATATATGTATATTGTGTTATATTATCTGTATACTTCATTCCATCCTAATACTTTCTTCTCCTTCTTCTCCCTCTTGTTACTTCTATCTTTTTTTTTTTATCTCTTCAACCACCTTTTTTCTTTTTAAATACCATCGTCCTATAGAAGACTAATAGTAAAAAAAAAAAAAAAAGCTTAGAAAAAAATAGTATATTGAAAATAATTAATTATATAAATGAATAAAAAAAATTTCAGTCTAATTATATAAATATTATCTGTTATACTATTTAATCGTGCTTCAAGGTTTCGGTGAAAACAGCAGCTGGCTTAGAAACATTCTTTTCAATCTTCTTAGAACCTAACTTTTCAGCAGCGAAAACCTTAGCGTATGGGTTCAATCTTAATAAGATTTGCTTGTTCTTTAATGGGTTCTTCTTTTGAACATGAGTACGCTTTTGGGTAGCTGGACCAGCTGGTCTAACAACAGATTGGATTTCAGAAGAGTTGATGATTCTAGTAATGTCAGTAGTAGAGACAATGTTAGCTGGTAAAGAGTAACCAGACTTAGCAGAAGCAACAGTTTCAGAACCCCAGATAGCGTCTAATTGGGAGAAAGCAGATTCAGTCCAGATAACGAATCTACCTAAGTGAGCACCTGGAGCTAATTGTAATAAACCTAAGGAGGCGACGTTGGCAGTTTCAACACCTGGAACGTTTCTTAAGGCCTTAACAATACCGTTGTCTTGAGCGTAAACAACTAATGGACCCTTTCTTTGAGTCCATCTTCTGTTTCTGTACTTACCCTTACCGGCTCTTAATTTCTTGGACTTTAAGACCTTTAATAAATCAGCAGAGGCACCGACAGCCTTCAAAGCAGCAACAGCATCCTTAGTCTTTTGAACAGATTCTAAGTCAGAAGAAACAACTAATGGAATTTCTGGAATCTTTTCGACTCTGTGACCTCTAGCTAAGACCAAAGAAGCAACGGCGGTAGCAGCGATAGCAGAAGCAGTGGCATAACGTTTTTCGTTGTGGTTAACCTTAACGTTCCATTTTCTCCAGGTCTTGGTTGGAGCAAACATACGACCACCACGACACATGTTACCGAAAGCACCTTGACCGGATCTACCAGTACCACCACCACCAACTCTTGGAATACGAGCGACAGCACGACCAGTACCCCAGGATTCAGCAGAGGTTTGGTGACCAGCCTTTTCAGAAACAGCGTAAGCTTGTCTCTTGTTTTTGTTAACAGACTTGAACACAGAATGGACAATATCTGGACGAATTGGAGCAGAAAAAACGGCTGGTAATGGTAAAGCAGTAGAAGTAGCTTCACCGGTTAAAGCATGAACAGTAACTTGTGGTTGAGACATTTTTCTTTGGTGATTTTCTTTATTTAACCAAAAGGAACAAAGAGGAAAGGACTGTCAAACAAACGTAAATGTCAGTTGTGTTTAAAGCGGGAGATATCCAGAGAATTTTGTTTAATGCTAAGGCAGGATGCTCTAAAAGTGAATTGGAAAATAAATCTTCAAGTTAATTTATATATAATCTCAAAGAAATGAATAACATGTCTCAACTTTCCAACAGAAAAAAAAAATTTTTTTCCACCACAAAATTGAATCAAAACAAAAAAAAAAAATGAAAAAAAAAATTTTTTGTATTAAAAACAAGAAAAAATAAAAAAAAAAGAAACTGCCTTTGAGCTCTGGAAAGTCTAGACTCTCTGAAAACCAAAAATTTGGCTATCTTTGAATTTCCTAAACGGTCTTTAATTTTAAACATGCGGAAATCAGAAACCGTGCTAAATATAGGCTCATTTCGCCAGATGGCTTGTTACAATAAACACATAACAGCGATCGTAAATTGCGGAATTTATTTACGTGAATTGCTGCTTTACATAGTAAACACCAGATGCTTTGTGGAATGTATAAACTACCAAACCAGAAAAAAAACAAATAAAATAAACCAAAGCAGGATTGCAAAATGCGATTGGACCCACATGTCTTAGTGGCTTAAAGATATCACTTCCACTTCTTCTAAAAAAAGTAGCTCGAAAGGAACTGCGCAAGCCCGGAATCGAACCGGGGGCCCAACGATGGCAACGTTGGATTTTACCACTAAACCACTTGCGCTCCAACCTCACAACCGCCTTAGACAGTAATAGTACTAACAAAAGAAAAAATATTCCAGACTGCCAATAGGTTTCTGTCATGAAATTTCTGTGAAATTAGATTCTTATTATTGTATTTTTTTTTTATTAAAAACATACATTCTTATAACAAACATATCCATATTTAACATAAAAGCAAAAATTCTTCCTTCCATCAATGCCTATTTTTTATATTGTTCCCATGCACTAGAAATTGACTAAAAAGAAAATGTAGGGAAAGAAAACAATTGTTACGTACTGGAATAAATAAATAAAGAACTTCTTTACAATGTTTTATGATAATTATCATATTTAAAATAAAAACTTCTTATAATATGCTTTTAACTATATTTGTAATGTTGGAAAATAAGAGTTTATTACTGTCATTTCCATAAGAATTATTTTTAATTAGTTTTTCTGTATATTATGTGGTGTAGGGATGTACCTTAATATCAGGAGGACATTTTATTTTTCACCAAATATGTTTTTCACAGATTTAAAGAGAAATGAAAAACTTTAAAAAAAAACTTGAAGTAAATAAAAGAATGTATACTGAATACACTATATAATAAATATGTACATGTATTTAGTATAAAATAGAATATGCATCTATAACTTAATAATGTCTACCATTAATATGGACGCTAAGAGCTCCAAATTCCAACATGTAAACTTCTACCTCTTGTGCCTTCTTTTTAACACTTTATTCATTAATTATGAGAGTAAAACCTATTGTTAAAGAGTAATCACCATTTTTAAGAAGAAATAATAATAGTTCTGTCCAAATTTTTTACAAATATATTTTTTGTCCACTATTTAATGCAACTTATAAAGATTGTAATCAACATCCTGTAAGAAGCCCTAATCGGAAATCCTGAAATGCCTTGTCTGCTGGAAATGCTAATTGTCAAAGTGGAGGACTTGGAACAACCAAAACCCTGGGTTCAAAGTTGTAGGTATATTCAAACAAGCAAACGATCGTTAGATGGACATTGGTGGCAAATTACTAAGAAGCTTACTTAAGAAACCCTTGATTATTAAGAAATAGTGCCAGAGGTAATTGTCGACATTAATGTTCGTATTCTATCTAATAGGTTCTGTCTAGAAGAATAGCTAGAATAATGCTAATAACCTGAATAATAAGACTAATTTATTTATTAGTTAGAATTAACCAATTATATAGTTTGCAAATGTCTGTATATATGATTAATATCTATATTTTTGCGTACCACTTAATGTAACCCCTTACAATATCTTTCTTGTGAAAAGAAAGGAATACACAATAAATAAAAACAAATTTATAATACTCCCAATTTTCTAATTCTTCATAATAAATATATAACATCTATAAATTTATTCTAAAGACTATTCTATCCAAATAGTATCCACATAAATTACCTCCTCTTCTTTGCCAAGAAACTTTCTAATATATCTGTTCGGGGTGTCTTAGCTACTTTTCTTTTAGAAGAATTTGCTGCTTGTAATTTACCTGTTAGTTTATTCTTCCTCCGTGTAAAGGGCTGCTTTGAAATACTTGATTTTTGCTTTGAATAATCCTCACCCCTATTATCATCACTATCACCACTCATAATTATATAATCATCATCAGAACTTTGTATATTTTCATCACTATCTGATATAACAATTGAATCTGGGGAACTTTCTCGAATTATACTATTGTTTTGTATTTTCAATATTTTGTCAACTGAAGATACTAACTCTGTTGGTTTAAAGGATCTCCGGGAAACTATACCAATTTTGTCCAAAGATTTTCTAATAAAAGAGGGGTCATCAGGTAGCACCTTATTTACATTGACAGAATTTTCCTCTGAAGCAACATGTGACGACGAAACTGACTTTTTTCTCGATGTGTTTGCCCTTTTAACTTCCTTAATTAATACCTTTATATCCTCAGGGTTTTCTTTATCCAAAAATTGCCCACTAGAAACCAATAAATTTACTTCATTATCCAACTCCTTATCGATAAATTCTTTTAATGCTGTCTTTTCATCTTTATCTACAAATTTCTTAATGGCATCATTAAATCCAACCTCCGGTAACAGAGATAATTGCATTTTGTTTAGAAGATCATTAACCAACAATTCGATTTGTAATTCACCATTATTATTACTATTCTCATTATTATTTACTGATAAATTACCTACTTGATCATTACTAGGACCTGCATTTTTATCTTTATCTCTTGCAACTGTTGGCTTCTTCCTTTTATAATATTGAACAATATTATTACTATTGGCAACACGACCAACAAATCTATTACTAAATCTTCTAGGATTTTCCACTTGATAGTCCAGCATATCATTAACAATTATTCTACTACTTGTACTCGTGCCAGAACCACTGTTACTCTTATTTGAAGACGTTGGTCCAGCATAGTTTACTCTCAATCTTATTAAAGGAAGTGGAATAGTGATTGATAATTCATTCAAATCATCATCTTGATTCATTTGATCAATTTCAATACCGTTTTGCTTCAATTTTTCTTTAGTTTCCTTATTTGCTTCATCAATCATTTCATCAACCTGTCCAATTAAATATTTAGTAACAGATTCTTTGTCGTACGGCTTTAAAAAAGGGATTTTATTTAAAGATATATTTCTCATCTTAAATGTTCTTATTGTCGTCAATGGGATCGGAATCAATCTTGGCTGACTTTTATTCTGCTTGTAATTAATCTCCAAAATGAAAACATATTTAGGTTTAGCCTCAGCATCGCATAAAGATGTAGCCACTGACGATCCTGGTTGTAAAACATTGAATTCTTTTATGGGATTGTAGACCAGATTTGGAATACACTCATGTTCATGTCCCCAAATTACAAGATCCAAAAAATCTGGTAAAAACTGTTCGGGTAAAAAAGCTGTATTAGTGTGTCCTATGTGATTTTGGTGAACACACATTAGATTAAACCATTCACCATCACGTATAGTGGGAACCTCAAAAGTAACTCCCCCTTCTTTAAAAGTTCTAAACAACCTCTCCTCCCGAATTGATTGTAATCCATACAAAGCCAATTTAGTTTTCCCCTTTTGAAATAACAGTGGTGATAAACAAATCTTATCAGTCTCAAGAACCTTCCCAAAATGATTCACCAACCCACTAACATGTAAGATATCCATAGGACAAAGTAAGGAATCACCAGTGGCATCGTCATGATTCCCTGAGATCGCAAACATTGGGATAGATATATTAAAATTTGGATCCTCGTAATTAACATTAGTGAAATCACTATAACCCAATACTTTTGAAGAATCACTTAACAATTCTAATTCACAGGGCTTATCACCCATACAAGCCAATCTAATGGATCTCATCACTTGATACAAAGATTTCTTAGAAGGTTTATTTATATGAAACAAATCTCCACTTTGCAATATCATATCTACTTGGTAATCCTTAGCAATCATCATTATTTCATGAAAAGTTTTCCAAGAATCATCACATGTTATAGGGTCATTTTCGTTGTAACCTACATGATTATCTGTAGTAATTAAAATACGAATTGTATCCTCATCTGGTAAATCCATATTAAATGAAACCGAATAAAATATATTTATTTATCTCTCTTGTTCCACCAATCTAATACCCAATATATTCAAAGACACAAAACTTTCCATAACTGTATACACATACACATACACTCCTGTATATCTAGTACACTGTGACATTACAGGTAAGTTCAAAAAAAAGCAAAAGACATCTCTGATTAACATGCTTGGAAAGTTTTAATTTAATTTATTTTACTTTTACTTTTACTTCCATTTATTTTTTTTCTTTCAAACTTACATTTTAAAAATATATATCCCTGTACAAATACATGTAAGTGTTAGTGAAACAATAATTATAATCGACGACAATAATAAATCTCATTTGACACTGTCATATAAAATAATATTACCTATTTATTCATTTACCTGTTACAAATATATGTATTTACAAGTTTCTATTTCAATTACCTAATACAAAAAGAATCCTCCTTCCCTCTTTGTATATAAAACATTATATAAGAGCAAATGCAAACGACAGTGATTCCAAAGAACTCTCATTGTTGCTGAATAGTTTCTTCAATTTTCAACTTTCTTGAATGTGTGTCAAATATATTTGAAAGTTCTTCAAAATTTGTATTGCGTAAACTATATTCCATAACTTTTTTGTCCTTAAAAGTGACTTTTATAATAGGCTCTTGATTTGGATCAGTGATTAATTCTTGTGTCATCTTTGTACCTAATACACGTTGTTTAGGTGGGATGGATGCCATTATAAGTCTTGCAGTTTTAGCTAATTATATCAAAAAATAGGGATAAAATAATGGATAAAGTTAGAATGTTAGTAACAAAGCAACTAACTGATAATGGATACAGACTACTAGATACATATAAAAATATTGT